>OX401420.1:13010160-13102660 GCA_947846245.1 Cerastoderma edule
TGGGTAACCCAAAAAGGACTGGTACTATCTTAAATTGAAGTTTAATTACCTCCCTTTGATAGTTAAGTGGAAACGGGACATTGCATGGGCAACAAATAAATAAAACCTACGGCATATAGTCTAAATGAAAGCCTGTTGTTCGGTCTACACACAGACAAATACCGAGAGCAGGTGTTTCATCATTAAAACAACAGGTATTCACTCCTACCGATGAAGTTATAGATCCTTATAAACTGAGGTCTCTTCTGACATAAATTTCGGATGGTCACCAATTTCGGACGGTCTTCCATTCTTATCATTTTTGCTCTGCGAAATAATATAAAGTGCGTTTGGACCAGGGAATGAGTCCTTTTACATTTTGAAACAAAGCGGAAATCATCATGTTATGTAAATCTGTATGCAATGGTCGCCAGTTTAGATTTTATACTTTTAAACAAACCTTGGTTAAACTTATTTGACTCAATCGGGAAATATTGCGAAATTTTTGTATTGGGCAATATCTCCCGTCACGTCAAACTTTCGAACCATTCATTTAATGGTGGCCAATATTTCCCTTGTTTTCAGAAATTATCAAGTTATTTTACTCACAGTTGTGAATTAACCCTTTTTTTCATCAATCCATGCACTTTACATGTCTGTATTCCTTATATTAACTTTGTAAGAACGGTTTAATAAACATTAGTTGTCGATTTTTTGCTCCCGATAATTTTTCAGTGTGCATACGCACTGAAATATGAAAAAACTTATTCAGCGGTTATTTGATTGTTAAACGGTAATTGTTGCCATTGTTTGGTGGTTTATAAGTTTATTTAACATATCTTGTCACATCAATTGACTTTGTATGGCCATTTGTGCTTTAAATCCGAAAATTAGAATAAAAAAAGTGGAACATTATTTGGATCATTCGAAATTTTGACATTAGATTGCCAAATCAGAAAATAAAAAGCAATCTTCATGTCAAATTATTTTGACTAAGACGAACATTTGTTACTAATGTTAGGCAATTAGTCAAACTTATTTGACGTGATCGGAAATGTCATTTAATGTTTTACTGATAATGGAAATATAGGTCTTCAAAAGGTGCAATGAAAATTTTGTCACAGGGTCCTCCATTAAATAAATCATTCGAAAGTTTGATGTGACGGGAGAAGCCTGATGCAGAATTTTCTCAATATTTCCCGATAGCGTCAAATAAGTACGACTAGGTAGAAACCACATATTTTCAATTTTTATATTACATAAACAGAAATTTTTATAACAATTTACATATTTGAATTTACAATTCAATCAACCATGAAACTTCTCAATGTTTAATTTCTATTTTAGATAAAGGCACAGTCACACTTGAACATTGGATAGAGAGCACATGTGATCATTTGTAACAAAAGAGGGAATTATTCATCATATTCATCAACATGGAGGCACCAGACTTAAATGTTATTAAAGAGATTCCAGGCTACAAAGTCATCATGAAGGCCATATTAAAGACTCAAATACAACAGCTGGTAATTTTTGTTATTAAGATTTCCTGATTTTTTGTAACAAGTTTGAGATGTTGTGTCCGCGTTACAGTACACCTTCTTTTAAGCAACCATGCAATGATAATGTTTTATACAGGATGACAGTAATGTAGGAGACATCAGAAAAGAGTTTTCTACATCACTTGCATCTTGTATTAACTATTAGACTGTAAACTTGTATTCATAGTCTTACTATGGTTATCAAAATGAACACATGACCTATCATTTAAATACCTCATATTAATATTGCCAGCTTACTTTCTCTGGCATTTTAACTCGTAGGTAGATCTATATAATATAATTAGAAGATTATTTCTGAAGAGAAGATATGTTTCCCTTCTGTTTGAAAAAAGAAAAGTCTCTAAATCTTTCAGATGATTCAAAAAGTAGGTTGTCAATATGGCCGGATAACCAAAAACTTTGGTCAATATGGGATTATGTAATTGATTGGATTAGGTTTTAAAGCTGTTTACAACTATATTCCAGTCATAGCTGTGCAGTCAGCTTACTTGCCATCATGCACGAATATACTCACGAGTACTGCGCAATATTCTTTCCAGGGGCTGACAGCCTTCTGACGTGGCCGGGCCAGGTCACAAACTTTTATGGCTCGGCAAATGCTCTTCTTGGTTTTAAATGGATGCTTCTGGAAAAACTAGGATTTTAAACAAAATAAAGCAGGAAGTTTAAAATTTAAATTTTCAATTTATATTCTATCTAAAAGAAATTGTTTAAAGTAATTTGAGGGTTTAGTGCAAGACTATATTAAGTGCTTCATTTTTGTGAAGCACTTAATATAGTCTTGCATTAAACCCTAGAATTAATGTGATTAAATCCCCAACAAATAAATTCTGTTTTAGGTAGAGCAATTGGCGACGCACGCGGACGAGGAATCCGTCCTTATTACGGCAAGCCTATCGGACGGAACACTGAGTCATCTTGGCTCGGATACCGGGAAATCATTTCTGGAGAAAAACGAGTCTTTCAAGTCACATTTTCTCGGCTTCTGTTTGAAACGTGAGTACAGAGATAGGGTAAAAAGGGAACTTATTTCCCCCACCTTATTATGTGTGATTTAGAACAGAAACTTGGGGACTCTATGGCCTAGGGTGTTTAAGAGTACATAACTTGGTTTCACATGGCCTATCTCTGCATGGGTCCATTACTGGTGAGGGTATTGGATTTTCATGAGAGGTAGTTTCCTGGTTGACTAACAGTATTCAGATGGTTCTACGGGGCTTTTTCAGCCCTTACAGGATGTTAAGTTAGGGGTCTCCCTTCCTCTTTCATTATTCAACAGGTATCACCAAATTTAATTGACACAATGTAAAACCCATATGAAATTAATAAATAAGAAATAAAATCATGAAAATCAAGTATAATTAACAAGTTTACCAGTCGTTTGTATGTATATACATAGCCTTTGAACCCAGGACAATAAATCTCATTTTGAGGGCAAATTTCAACTAGCTTGATTATGATTTTGACTTCTATTGAGCCATAAAGTCTTAGCACATTAACCCATTACAAAACAATAACGACATTTGACCAGGTTGTTCAACTCTGGAAAACTTTGTGGGAAAATAAGAAATGGCTTGTAATGAGCAATTTCCCCTTTTCCCACAATGTATTCTTCCCTATCAGAAGATTATTTTTCAATTTCATTCACATTTTGAAATGTTGTCTGCAAACCTGCAAACTCTTTCAATTTGGGACAGTCAAAATTTGGTGTTTGGTAAAGGGTTATAGGATAGAAAAATATATATATTGGTAGTAAAATATTCATAAGGATCCTTGATAGGTTGAGAATGGAATCTGATAATGCAAATGGCAATTTGCTAATTATTTTTTTCTCTGTTTTTTTCTTCAAGTTACATGTAAACCTGGGGGTTGATTGAACTTTGAAAATACCATTTTGCGCAAAAAAATCCATAAGATAATATAATGTGGAAAGGGTCAAATAGGGTTACCCAGGAAATGTTGGCAGAACAATTTTATGCTGACCTTATTTGAGATGTTTCATATATAGGGCATCATTTTTATTATATACACTAACCTACACAGAACTATAAACATCCCCCTTCGAATGTATGAATAAGCCAACTTTTGTCATATTAATGATGAAATTCCTGTGAGAAGTATGTTATGATAATTAAGCTTTTCCCATAAAAAAATGATATAATTTTCTTTGTCAGTCTTTCTCAGTCATGATAGTTTAGTTTTAACTTATTAATGTTAAGTAGATTGTTAAACAATTTCTTACACCTTTGACTAACCACTCTTGATTCTGTTTCATGGACACACAACCAGTACTCACATCAAAGGTGGATTAATGAAAGGTTGCAAGGAGAATCTTGCTACTTGGGACTTGAGAACAAGCTACATGAATGGTCAGCCAACTAATTATATCAACTCCATTACTTGTTACTTTCCTAATCTGAAATAAACTAGTATTATGACATTCTAACGTGTAAGACTAATTTACTAACACATTGATTTGCCAATATTACCCCATGAATTCGGTGGACACCCCATTAATTCAGACACAATTGATTATTGCCTAAAATAATCCATATTGTGTAACTAATTTCAGACACCCAGAGCATTGTATTTTAAGCTTAGAGGATTTTAAGAGACAAACAACATATAAAATGACGCTTTCATTTCAGGCCAACATTTGAAAAAGGTCGAAAAAGATCAGGAGGAGCAACAACTTCTACAACAACAACAACTTCCACAGTATCAGCAGCTTACTCTACAAATACAGAGTCTACCATGGGGACAGGGAGGCAAGGGATCTGGTCCTGGACCCAGCTTAGAAACACCCGCTCACAAGTCTCATCCTCATCAAAGAACGGTACCCAGTAAGGGTGTAAGGCACAAACCATATCCTATCTCCAACCCTCAAAGGTCAAGGATTTTAGACAGTATTGCTAAAGCATCTCAAGAATCGTGTGAAGATGCACGTATAGCAAAACATGAACCAGAACAAGAGTTATTATCTCAGTCAAACGAAGGAGAAGCTTTGACATCACACGACAATAACTCTAATGAAGAACATGGGTCAGAATCGAGAGACTTAGATATTGCTGAAGATGGAAACTCGGACACAAATCCCAGTGGTGATGGGTCTTATGATCCTGATGTTATTGTTAAAACGGAGGCAGTGAACGATGCTGCAGACTCTGAACCTGAAATAACTGGTGTAGAGCTTGGTGCCAAGCCCATTCCATCATCTCAAAAGGACCCGTCAGAAGCTAATGTGTCGATGGTTTACCCTGTATCGACTGCTGTTGGAGGCCCGGGCAATATTCAGAGCCCATCCAATGTTTTTACTGGTAAGTGTTTTTGATATTTAGATTTTTGTCAAAGGGCTTCCATGGCCTAGTGATAAGAGTCCAGAACTTGAAATCACATGGCCCCTCTGTGTGTGTGTGTAAATCCTGGTGAGGGATATGATTTTTGATAATAGGTAGTCTCCTGACTGACTTACATAATGCCGATGGTTCTACCCGGTTTTATCAGCCCTCATGGGCAATTGAGTATGAGTTCTACTCCACCATTAAGAGTTAAGCATCGCAACATAATTGAAATAATGTTGATGCGATGTAAAACCCTATAATGATGGATGTTTTCTTCTAGAGATCCAGATAATGAATCTGACCTGATTTTGGGGTTGTGACTTGTTTCTTCCTGTGCTTGTTCTGGGGAAAGACATTATTTTATAAATATAAGCTTTATAAGGACTCTCACAGATGAAGATTTAATTGTTTTATAATTGATTGATTTCAACAGATGAAATGACCCACAGATCAATAAAGTTACAGGAAACTAGATTATTGAAGCATTTTCAATTCCCTTTACAATAACTGTGTAGCCAGATAAAACACATTAATGTTGCAGATTTAGTAAACTGTTTAAACTACTTTATTTCATAAACTATTATCTAGATTTGAATTATCACCAGAGAGTGGCAGAATATTTTGCTTACATGTAGTATAATAAAGTATTGTCAAGAGACATGTGATAGTCTATTGCTTTGTTATATTATATATAGAAATAGGAGGGAATGTTGTTTTCAACTTTGGGGATGGAAATATTTAAAAAGAATATCGGTAAAACTTCTCCGAGTACTTTAAAAATATTATCTGTTTTATTTTTCTTAAACTATTTGTGAAAAAGACACCTTCATACTACTCGTACTTGTTGTTGTTATTATTTATCATCTATCGTATATTCTTTGAATTCTTTTGCGAAAAAAGACACCACATACTTAAAATATTTGTGATATTTGTAGTATTTCATACTATGTGTTGTTGTTATTTATCATCTATCTTATATTCGTTTTGAAATACTTTGCAAAAAAGACAACACATACCCCCACTATCTTGACAACATTTTCGTTATGGCTTTCGTTAAAGATAACTTAAGTTGTTTTCCTCTGTTTGCAGACAGTGGACAGAGACAAACAACTTCAAGCAAGGACAAGCATGTGTGCGGGATTTGCAAGAAAGGTTTCTCTACGAGGTACAATCTAAGTGTTCACATGAGGCTTCACAAGGGCGAGAGACCATTTGAGTGCTCCGTCTGTTTAAGGAGGTTTACGCAGAAAATAAACTTACAGACTCATATGCTGGTGCACTACCGAGATACCATTAATCAGGGTGGTCGTCATTAACCCATTACCAAACATTAACGACAGTTGACCAGTTTGTTGCAGACTAGTTAGGAAAACATTGTGGAAAAAGGAGAAATTGCTCTTAACGAGCAATTTCTCCTTTTCCCACAATGCTTTCTCCCCTATCAGATGGTTATTTTTTAATTTCATTACATTTTGAAATGTCGTCTGCAAATTCTTTATATTTGGGACACTCGAAAATTTTTGGTTTTGGTAAAGGGTTAAAAAGGGCCTTCATGGCCAGAGTATAGAACTGAAATCAGGGGCCTCCTTCATGGCCTAGTGGTTAGAGATCAGAGCTTAAGTTTGCTTCATTTGTGTAAAAGTGATATCCCTTATAATTGATTTATTCATATGGATTCACTTTTTTGTTCCTCAAGTCAAGTTAACACTTTATTCCTTTATATGGCTTTACTGTAAGCAATTGAAGTTAACATTGTATTCTTAATGGCGTTATTATTTTGCCATTGGAGGCAATATTTTATTAGGTTAAACATTTTTTATCTGCAATACAAAAAGGGTTGGAATGAAAGCAAAATGCTTATAATGTCCCTTTCCAATGAATAACATCATATATACAAAACATCAAATAATATATTAAACTAATAACACTTTTGGATCCCTTATGAATTAACTGTCTGTTAGGGGTAAACATTTTATTTATTATGACTTAATCATATTGCCATTGGAGTTAACATGTTATTCCTTGTGGCTGTAATTAGGTCAAGGACAATTCTTTATTGCTTTTAAGTATAACAGTTTTCGAATATAAGTACTATAAATGTATTACCATTGTAGTAAAAGTATATCTTTGTTTATTTCTTCTATATAACCAATTTAAAGAGATACTATTTGTGATGGCATTCAGATTAACCATTATATTAAAATATTAAAAATGACTTTTCTGTTTTAAAACTATAGTAAAAGTACTATTCATTATCACTTCTTGGAATTACCTTTGTAGTAAAAATACTGTAGATAATGTCTTGTGTATTATATTGTATTAAAAGTTTCCGTTCACCATACCCTTTCTGTCTAACAATTGTGTTAAAGGTTCTATACATTAGGACACATGCCTTTTGTTTAACCCTTGTAGTACTATTTATTATGGCTTTTATTTAACAAACTTTAGTACCATCCATTATGATATTTTTGTATTACCTTTGTAATAAAAGTATAACTAACCCTTATGATGCTGGATCAATTTCTAAAAATAGATTTATGTGTCGACTGCCTTTCAAAACCTTGAAAATCTGCTTAATTTTGGTGAGAAAAGATACTCAGAATAGCAAACAGGTTAAATCACAGGTCAGCCGCAATTTACTTGGTGGCTGACCTGGATCTAACCTGTTTGCCTAGGCATGAAGTTACACCACTATAAGGGTTAATAAAAGTATCATTAATATATATATGGGATTTCTGACCATTATGGGTGTTTCTTTATTACCATCGCAGTTTAAGTTGTGATGGCAAGTTGTGATGGCCTTTCGGCATAATCTAAGTAATTGAATACACTATTCAAGTATTTAAACATACTTTTCATAAGGATTTCTTTTTGAGTTACCAATGTAATGGCTGTCCTTTTCATTATTTATTTCCCGAAATGTGATTGTAAGATAAAGGTACTTATCTTTATTTCTTTTTTATATTACCAATTTGATAGATAGAGAATAGATGGTTATGCTGTGAATCGGATATCTAATCAGGCAAGGTGTTAGCTCGGATGATCAAAGCTGTAATTGTGTATAAGGAAATATCTTCCTCTGGATCCTTTGGACTAGCAAAGCTAGGAATATATTCTAGTGAGCCGAAGGCAAATCGGATAATAATAAAAAAAAATGGGAAATTAAGTAAAAGTAAAAAAAACTACGAAAATCAATATAGTTCATAAACCAAGAACACTTTTGCTCCCCCAGGGGAATTTTGAAGGTTATGGTCAAGAAGAACATAACCTTCAAAATTCACCTTGGGGGAGCAGGGCCCTTTCTGGCTCAAGATCTAACACTGACGGGAGCATGTGGTGAACATTGGATCTTGTGCAATCAGATATTAAAAGTGTTAAATGGCACCCTATTATCGATCTGTAAATTTCCCTGGTGACAGGGTAAAGGTTGTTTGTCTTGTGGTCTACATGATGGTACAACGTATAAGACCATTTGTTATGCTTTTGTATATTGAAATTAGAATAAAATATTTTTTGCATATTATTTTACTATATAAAAGTCGTTGAAGTTGATAAGTTTTAACCTTTTTTCAGGAAAAGGTTGCAAAGTTCCGTTTGGTTTCCACCTCTTTGGAAACTGTTCTGTAACAGAAATAACTTGAAGCGACACATGCAAGTGCATACTGGCGCAAGACCATTTACCTGTGATATTTGCGAACAGACATTTAGACTGAAACACGACCTACGTAGACACAAAATGTCAAAACATAACGATTCAGTTGAAGTCGACAAAGTAAAGTAAACGTGTAGTTACCTGCCCCAATATGTATTGTATCTTTGCCTTCATTTGACTATTATAAGAAAGTCCTGCATATCTAGTGATTTCAAGAAAGTTAATTTATTTTTTCGCTGTGATCTAACTACATGTGTTTGAACATATCCGTATACCTGTATGTGTTAAAAGTTTGTGTATCATGTGAATATATTTACAAGTGGAAATCGTGTTGCAGGTTAAAAACAAAAGACAACGCAACAACTTGTGAAAAAAGAAATGGAAACCTTTTGGACTGCATTCAATTACAACAATGAAGGCGAATTACTGTGGTTTGGTAGTTAAGGTATTAGGGTTTGTGTATTCCCTTTAGATAAAATAGACTATAGACTATTTACCTTTTTTCAGCTGATAATGAAAAGTTTGGCTACATGCCTATTGGATTCAAACGGATTGATCATTCACATATTTTCAGGTGATGGTAAAAAGGGCCCGTTTGCATGCAAGCTATGCGGGAGACTTTTCTCTTTGGCAAAGAATATGAAGCGACACCTGATAACACATACGGGTGAGCGGCCATTTGCTTGTGAGTTTTGTGGAAAAACTTTCGCCCAGAGATATAATTTACAAACCCACCGGGTGTCTCATTTGACAAAACTCAAAGCTTGGAAAGAAAAGTAGTTATCATTTCTGAATGTCTCCTTCACGCAGTGGGTACAGGTTCTTCAGCAATCTCTACCCAAGTAAAGTTCCCTAACGTATGAGGAACGAACGATAACTCTGCAAGGGGTATTGAGTAATAGAGGTTTTCACATTCTTATCTCCCTTGCGTGTACTCTTGATAGGAGAGTACAAACATTAGACCATTTTAAATGAGGGGGTAAGCTTACTTCCGGTTACTCTCGTTCTCTATATATACTCAGATGCCATCATACCATCGCATTATAATTTGATTATTTCGTGAGAAAAGGGTGAATATCAGGCTTGGCCTGGAAGTCGTGTAACTTTAGGGTTATTGACTTTTAAGCTAGATAATTCTAATTAACTACTGTATGGTACAGGTCGAAACTTCACACATTTGTTCAGTGTCATTATGTTTAGGTCGCTGACCAATTCCAGACCCCTAGATTTGATTTAAACCAAATTATGTCCCCTTTCGTACCTAGAAATTTCACGTAAATGTAAAGAATCATAATCTAATGGCACTAACCAAATTTAAAAATTTGGGGGTTACAAGTTATAATGTTATGAATGTAGTTACACTTACCTGATTTTGTTTACAAAATAGGATTATCTCCCTTTATCAAGCGTTCAATCCGTCGAAGCGTCTTACTGACCCTGATCAGTCATGCGCATTAGCATATACATGCTTACAACCTCAGTATATTCCTTGGCGAAAAGTGTTCACCGTGGAATAGAAGTCTGAGGGGAGGAGGGTGGGAACCCATCAGGTAAGTGTAACTACATTCATAAAATTATAACTTGTAACCAAATTTTTAAATTTTATTCCATTCCGTTACACTTACCTGATTTTGTTTACAAAATAGGATTATATAGATTACAAAGCTCCTTACCTTAGGAGGTGGGTGAGACTTCTATTGTCTTCTCTGTTCCCATAAATCTATACACATCACTGTTGTAACTTGTTTCACTATATACAATGAAATATATTCTGTACAACCCTCAATAACCATATGCTGTACATCCCACAGGAATACCATTACTGTACATCCCACAATGTAAAAGCATATAGTCTATCAGAAACAGTTTCTTCTATATACAACACTGAATTACTACTACTTTGTAGTTTAACCAATAAAAACGCTTCTGATTCGAATCCGCCTGTAAATGACTATCCTTGTTCGTCTATGTCTAAACATGTCTTTGACTCAATTGTTCTCAAGTAGAATTTTGTAAATGTTGATTCTCTACTCCAGTCTGCTGAATCCATGATGGACTTTAGAGAAGCACCATTGAATAAAGCCCATGAAGGACCAATGGCTCTAGTTGAATGAGCTTTAACTTGTTTTTCTTCATCTTGATAGGCAAAACGTATTGTATTAACAATCCATGAAGATAGAGTGTTTGTTGAAACAGGTTTATGTGGTTTGATCACCGTGAGAAAAAGCTTGGTTTCATCTTTTCCATTTTTCTCTCTAAAGGGTTCTGTTCGTTTCAAATACATACATAATGCCCGCTTAGGGTCTAGTAGTTTATTCTTTTCAAAGGATGGAATAAATATCTTTGAGCCAAAGTGTTTTGGCCGATCCTGCTTAGACAGTCCTTGTCTAACAAAAGTAATACCTCGTTTCTGTATATTTACACAACCATCACCCAGCCGCAAACTTTGTAGATCACTACAGCACCTGAAAGTAGTAATTGCTATAAGAAACACTGTTTTCCATGCAACATATTTCAAAGGAACTTTTAGCATTGGTTCAAAAGGAGACTTTTCCAATTTCCGTAATACTAATAACAAATCCCATTCTGGGGTTAATTTAACTCTAGGTGGTCTAA
Source organism: Cerastoderma edule (assembly GCA_947846245.1). Lineage (NCBI taxonomy): Eukaryota > Metazoa > Mollusca > Bivalvia > Cardiida > Cardiidae > Cerastoderma > Cerastoderma edule. Next base: position 13,021,311 of record OX401420.1, read on the forward strand.
AATTAAACACCCCTTTTAACAGTCTAATAATGTAGGGATGCTGGCCCACTGGTACATTATTAATTGGTGGTAATACAGAAGACAACATGGATCTATATCCTGCTATTGTTCTGTACTGTAACCCTGACGATGAGTAAAAAAATCAGTTATTGTATTCAAAGGAGTTGTATAGGGATCAATTTGTTTTGAATTGCACCAGCTATCATATTTTCTGAATTTGCTGGAATAATCTTTCTGTGTACCTCGTCTCCAGGAAGCACTGAGTAACCGTCTAGTGTCTCTAGAAAATCCTTTTGTTTTAAAGGATCGGTTGATAGCAACCATGCAGTTAGACTGAATATTTCTGCATTGGGATGACAAATCTCTGTCTTTGGCTGCACAAGAAGATTGTTTATTTTGGGCAGTTTCAGTGGACACGCTATCAGATACCGAAGAAGAGTCGGATACCACTGTCTTCTCGGCCAATAAGGTGCAATTAGAATTAATTGGCAATTGTACTGAGACAAATGGTGTAACACTCTGGGTATCAGACATATTGGTGGATAAGCATACCCGAACATGTTCTCCCAAGGTATCGATAGAGAGTCCACTGCATAAGTCGATGGGTGGTTCACCCATGAGCAAAAGATTTCTGTCTTGTAATTTTCTGGAGATGCAAACAGGTCTATTAATGGATGTCCCCATTGAAGAAATATTTTCTGAACTACTTGATTGTTCAATGACCATTCTGTTGCTCGGATTTTTACTCGCGATAGTTGATCCGCCAACACATTCAACTTCCCAGCTAGATGAGCTGCTTTCAATTGAATTTTGTTCTCTATTGCGAAATTCTACAGTTGCCAAGCACGGTAGCACAGTTGAATTGATCGAGTGCCTCCCTGCTTATTGATGTATTGAACAACTGTGACATTGTCGCAACGGATCAATACACTCTGACCTTTTAGTACATGAAGGAAGTGATGGAAGGCTTTGCTTATTGCCTCCATCTCCAGACAGTTTATGTGCAGAGTCTTCTCTGAATTCGACCAAACTCCCTGAAAGAGGAGATTGTTCACATGTGCTCCGAATCCTGTGTTTGAAGCATCTGTTGTCATGACAACAGTTGTCTGCCAATGTTGCAATGACCTGCCCTGTGTAATGTGAGCTGTATGTAACCACCATTTCAGATGAGATCGTAGATGTCCTGTAACAGGAATCACTGTGGTCAGATCGTGAGACGATGGTTTCCAGAAAGACAACATGTGGATTTGTATAGGTCGCATATGAAGTCGAGCATGTGGGACCAATTGAATCACTGAAGCACAAAGGCCCAAAAGATGTAGAAAGTCTTGCGCCGTTACTCTCTGAGACTGTATTTTTTGAACAGCAGTTTGAAATTTGAGTATTCTGTCTGGAGTTGGAGTCACAAGACCTTTGTCTAGATAGAAGTATGCCCCTATATATATTATGTTCTGGGTAGGTATTAAATTTGACTTTTCTTGATTTACTAGAAAGCCTAGATTGGATAGGAGATTTAACATTTTCTCTCGATCTGCAAGAAGTGCTTGTACAACTTGATTCAATAGAAACCAATCGTCCAAGTAACAAGCTAGTCTGAGCCCCTGAAACCTCAAATGTGCAGCCACTACTGCCACAATTTTCGTAAATACCCGTGGTGCTGGTTTGGGACCGAAACACAGTGCTCGGAACTGGTAATAAGGACCGTCCTTGTGTAAGCAAAATCTCAGGTATTTGCGATGAGATTTGTGAATTGGTACCTGCAGATATGCATCCTTCAGATCTAGAGTAATTGCCCAATCTCCTATCTGAACTAGATTTAGATGATAGTGTTTCCATTTTGAAATGTTCTTGCCGGATATACCTGTTCAGAGGACGCAAATTTATCACAGGTCTCATTTTCCCATTTTTCTTCTGGACTAGGAAAAATGTGCTGTAGAAACCTGCCAGACTTTTGTTTCGTGGCACAATTTCTATAGCATCTTTTTGAAGCAAATCTGAAATTTCTGTTTCTAGAATAATTTTGCTTTCTGCAGAGACATTTGTTGCTTTTATTCCCATGAAAGAAGGATTTCTTGTGAAGTCGAAATAATAACCGTTCTTTATTATGTTCAAGACCCATTGATCGTCTGTTATTTTTTCCCCAATTGTGATAAAAATATGTCAGACGTCCTCCCACAGGAATACCCGGAAACTCTTTGTTGACACTTACCTGTCATTTTCTTTGGTTTTGTTTCTTTGGGATCCGAAAATTTCCAAAAGATTTATTATCGGAAGTAGAGGCATGTTGCTGTGGTCTATTCCCATAAGAAGAATAGGAAGGTTTAGAGTTCTGGTTCCTAGGTGTATTGGAATACTTTGGCTTAGCCTTATCAGAAGAGAACTGTTGATTATATGACGCAGTTGCAGCAGGCTTTTTCTGATATTTGGATTTGTCCATTTCTGGCAATAATTCCTTGAGCTGTTTACTCCTCTCAGCTCTGTCCTTTAATTTTGTTTCTAGCTCAGAGCCAAATCACCTTTACATGTAAGGGGCAGTGACATAACTTGAGTTTTGAGGTCCTTTATGTCGCTCAACCCTGTATCCTCAGCTGCGGCCTTGCGTCCTATCAAATGATGGTATGCGCCCGCACGTGAAATTTGATCCAAAGACTTGGTCGATATAGCGAAAATATCCTTAACAGTCTGTACTGCATTTTCAATGTTAGGATCTGGGACTTTAAGTTGTTCCAAAAGTGTAGCCAAAGCTTGCTGAAGGTAAGCTGTACAAATAATACCATACCTAGAGGCCAATTGTCCTTGATATGCTAACTTCTCTACTGCTTTCAAGGGATTACTGTGCAGAGACAGGTTCTTGTTAGAAGCACATGCAGCCTTTGATCCATATTTGTTTATAAGTAACTGTTCAACAAGTGGATCCAAACTGGGCACTGACAACATGTCCTTTGTTTTTACACTAATAGGAAAATTCGAACGATATTCTTCCTTGTATGCAGTCAAATTACCTGGCTGTGAAGAACGCCAAGAACTGGATAGAACTGAAACTTGACTATCATCAAGGACTAGGCCCACGTCAGTTTCACTGTGTTCACCATCTGCATCATCCCCAAAAAGTTCCATCAACTTATTTAAATTGTCATCAGATAATTTACTTTCAAATCTTGAATGGCAAGCAACAGGTTTCACGGTTCCCGAAACGGAACCCTCGTTGCTAGAGTCGTCGTAATTCACCTCTGACACGGCCGAATTAAACACATTTTACTCTTGTTGTCCCGGTTGTAGAGACAATATATCAAAGTCACGCTGCCCCGGAGGCACGTTTTCTTTGTTACGAGACGGTCTCCGCACACCCGAAGTGTCGGTATCCGAAACGTTATGAGTTTTCGCGGCAGTAAACAGAGCCGCTAAACTGTCAAGTTTCTCGTTGAGCGAGTCGAACTTGGTCTGCCATTTGTTGTCAAGTTCCGAAACACTTTCATTAATGGAAGTTCGTCGCTTTTTTGTCGGAGGATGTTCTTGTGACACGTGGCTGTCCTCCTCAATGTCCGTTACATGAAGCGCCGCTTCTGCCATATTATTTCACAGAGAAAATAAATATACGTCTGAACACTTTCTCGCCAGGAAATAAACTGAGGTTGTAAGCATGTATATGCTAATGCGCATGACTTATCAGGGTCAGTAAGACGCTTCGACGGATTGAATGCTTGATAAAGGGAGATAATCCTATTTTGTAAACAAAATCAGGTAAGTGTAACGGAATGGAATAAAATCTCATAACCATGTCCTTGATTTCAAACATGGTATGGCCTTATTTGTTCAAAGGTAATCTTGGTTAAAATTTTGACTTCAATGTTGTTTCCCATTGTTTATTGTTATTGCTATACAAGTTCCCATACAAACTCCCAAAACTATAGATCAGATTTTAAGCAAATTATGTCCCCTTCATTTTTAGATGCAATGTATCATTCCCTCAAGAAATAGGTGTAGAAAATGAATTGAAACTTCATGAACTTTGTTTCGTAATGAAAGGTTACTAAGAAATTACAAAAACTCTGACCTAAGATAACGTTTTTCAATATTGCAGAAACCAATTACTTTACACTGACCGCCCTGAATCATTTGTCTCATTTGTCGAATTAGCGCAATGTCTTATGATCAGCTCTTAATAGATCTTTTTCATACAGTATATCAATGCAATTTGAAGACGACAGTAAAAAGTCGTAAACAAAGCTATGTTCATTACCTTGTGATAAGCGAAGGTTTGTGCACTCTACAATTCGCTTAATCCATGCTTGTTTAAATCAATCTTCCTTGCAGAGTTTTTATTGTTGTTTTCTTTTAGTTTGTGTAACTTATTATTAGTGAATTGGTTTAGTATATCCTTACTTCATATATAAACTAACAAAGGAATGGTATCTTTTTCAAGTTATGTCAGATTTCATTTCTAGCTGACGTTTTATACATCGCTATCATAGAAAGTTCGACCGACATTTACGAAAAATATTTAGGTTTGCCATTGAATTTATATTTTTAAAAGTGCGTTGACAAGGAAGAATTTACTAGGAGTTTTATTTAGAAAATAAATATTTGTTTTCAAGTTGTTAATTTATGAATATGTCATAGTTACCTTGTATCAAACTCCTCACAGTGATCTCCCTTTATGGGGATGATCATTGCCATCACAAATGTCACAAGACCACCTACTTAGAAACGAAAATGGCATAACAAGATGGCGGCGAAACTAAAAAATTGTAATCCATTAGTGCTTTATTTATAAACAAAACCAAATTTTTTTTTCAACTTAACTGGTCAGAAATCAATACAAAAAGATATTGTTATTAAATTAACTAAGATATCCGGTAATTTCAATAACAAAACAGCATCATTTGAATTTCATCCAAATCTGGATGAAAAATCTTGTGGTGGCAGTGATCGATGCAGCGTAGCAAGGGGAGATTACTGTGAGGAGTTTGACCTTGTATGACCACGAGGGATTTTTATTTTAGGTCCGTTTTTAGACTTTTAGTTACCCAACATGGAATGAATTATTTAAACGCTAGCATTCTTCCTGTAAAAACTACATTTAACGATCAGTTTCTTCATTCGGTCAAATGTTTAAATGTCATGTTGGATCAGTGGGAAGGAGCCTTTAACCGGCATCTGCCTCTGTTTTGACAGCTGTTTGTGTGCTGTGTTAAGGGTTTGAGTTCGTAATCGGGTTTGACGGATTTCCCCAGCGTTTGTTTTGCTGGTTTTGGAATGCGGTAAGACATCTCTTGTTCTTCTAATAGTTGGACTGCTTCATCGGAGGTTGACAAAGATGTTAGGCCGTCATCGATGTTGTTTTGCTTGGTAGCAAAAAAGCTTAACCATCCATGAAGTTTAGTTTCAGATTCTTTATTGTGGATCTTGCATGTGGATATGTATGTTCGTGGTAAAAAGCTGAAATGACAAAGAAGGATACAATGTACTACGTACACCACTGTTTAACCAACAGATTTGTTTCTTCCAAAGTTGACAAGTTCAATTCGTTTGCAATGTTGCGAAATGTAGCCTTCCAAGCCGTATATTTTTCAGGCTTTTCATTGAATTTTGAAAGGCGACCAAGTTGCAGGTTTTTCTTAAGAAGAAACGTTGAAAGGCCCATCATTGCAGCATCATCACCTGGACTGAACGAAGTCGCATTTGGATTTAATCATTTGTTCATGTGGTAGCTAATTCAATGTAACTTTTTGATCAGATACTTTCTGATATCGGGTTTAATCTCATCAGTAAGAGACTCTTGTTCACTGTATACTGACTTCAGTTTTCTAGTGTCTGTGTCTTCTGCCTTGCTGTGTATTTCGCAATTATGATGGTGGAAAGAAAAGAAAGAAACTCCTATCGAAACGCACATGTTATTCATTATTACATGGTAAGACTACATCAAACCAATACATGGTCAGGCTACATCATATTTAGGTAGAACTACAACATTCCTCCTCACTAGATTGTTACTTATTACAAGTTCAAGTTCATCTTGATCTTATGAGTAAAAAGTTTGAATTGAATACAAATTTGGTCTTAATTTAACTTGAGGTTGTATTTTTCCATGCGCTCAAGTACTTTGTTCAAAATTTCAATGTGGTCTTGGGTATCTTTCTCTGTGATGATCATGTCGTCCAATATACATTTGACTCCGTCCAGCCCCATTAGTATTTGGTCCATGGTCCTCTGCCATATTCCAGGTGCAGATGCGATCCCGAAAACTAAAGGGTTGTACCAATATAACCCCTTATGTGTGTTAATCGTGCGATACTTTTTGTCCTCATCGCGCACTTTCATTTGTAGGTAAGCGTTATTTAAGTCGAGCTTCGAAAACTTCTCTCCACCAGCTAATGTAGCGAAAATATCTTCGACTTTGGGAAGAGGGTATTGATCGACATCCAACACTTGGTAAATGGTGAGCTTGAAATCACCGCATATTGGCACTGATCCATCTTTCTTTGTGATCGGAACAATAGGCGTGGCCCAATCACTTGTTTCTACCTTGAACAGAATACCACTTTTTTCCAGTCTCTCGATTTCTTTCTCCACCTTGGGTTAACTCGCATACGGTATTGGTCTAGCCTTACACAACTTTGGATTTGAGTCTCGTTTCACCTTAATCTGAGCTTGAATACCCTTCACTGTACCTAATTCGTTTTTGAAAGTATTAGCATATTTCGAACGCAGACTGTCAAAAGTAGTGGAACTATAATGTAAGGTTTTGATTTGTGGCCAGTCTAATTTCAATCTATTGAGCCAGTCTCTGCCAAACAATGGTGGTCCTTTACAATTAATCACATGTAGATTGAGAGATTGTATCTGTCCATTCAGTTCTACTTTCACGTTTATTTGTCCAAGAGGTATGATGGTCTCCACCGAATAGGTTTTGAGTTTAAGTGCTGTTTCATTTATTGTACATTTTCGAAAATCAGTTTTGTACAGACGAGCTGGTATAATGCTTAGTGCTGACTCCATGTTGACTTCTTTGCCTTCCAAAAATGGATTTACCAATATGATGTCTTTACGAATATTGTTTACTTTTACATCATTCACCGCTTCAAGTTTTTCCAGAAGTAGGTCATCTTCGTCAGCTGACGTCTCATTAAGTGCATGTAGTTTGCGACCTTTCTTCTTCTTTCTTTAAGATCTCGCTCCCTGGTTAGCATTTTTTTCTTCTCATTTGCCAAACATGCTCGCAAAATGTGTCCTTTCTTTTTACATTTATGGCAAACATGGGTTTCCGCCTTTCTTTGATGGAGATGAGGGTTTTGTCGTTACCTTGTTAACTGACTGGTGCTTTCTAAGTTCTATCGCGTCCTTTGCTGCTGTATCCATAGCGACAGCGATTTCCAATGCTTTGTCATATGTAATGTCTTTTTCGGTCAAAAGCCTCTTTTGAATGTTCTCATTCCTTAAACTGCAGATTAGCCTATCCTTAAGAGCATCTGCAAGGTTATCAAATCCGCAATACTCACTAAGCTTACGAATTTGGGCATTAAAATCACGGATTGCTTCTCCTTCTTTCTGATTTCGCTTGTTTAACCGAAAACGTTTCGCAATTTGTATTGGTGTGGGGTTGAAATGTGCCTTCAAAAATACAACCAATTCATTATAGGTTTTGGTTTCTAAGTATCTTAGTATACCGTACGTTCAGTATATCTGCGCTTGGGTACTTCTTTAGTATGTTCGCAATCCTTTCCTTATATTTGATCCGGAACAGTGTATTATAAGGACAGGATGCTATGAAATGTTCTCTATCTTCTGGTTCCATGTTACAAAGTTTGCAGGTTGGATCAACCTCAAATTGGTTGAAAACATCTCTGTTTGCTTGAAGGTTGTATGTTCCTGTAAGCAGTTTTGCTGTCAGTTCAGCTCGTTGGATGTCTTGTCTATTGCTCCTGACTGGTGTATATATAAGATGAGCCTTCCCAATATTTAATGAGTCACTTCAAATATTTGAGACTACTTTTCTCTTTTATATCTGTTTTCCAACTTGACAGAACTGAAGCGTTTATAGCCTTGTTAACCATTTTCTTCCACATTTCCTTGGTTGGGGTTTCTTGGATAAGCGTATACGCAGACGGGAAGTTGTAATGTAGAAGAAGCTTTCGAAACTTTGAGAACATACTTTTGTCATCTATAGTTTTAGTAGCTAACTGCCGTTTTGCAACAGCGTACTCAACATATCTTGGATTTTGTAGTAGTCTGAATAAAAGATCGAGGCAGTTTTTGTTAACAACATCATTTATGGGAATAATTCCAAGAAGTGCCAATGAAGCGGAGTTTGCAGTTTTGTTTGGTAGGTGTCGAATTTGTTTGATTGCTTTTGAAAGGAAGGTTTCAATTTTTTTCTTTATATCTGAGATTGTGACGTGTAGAGCTTCAAGTCCATATGTTAATCTAGGAGTAACAAAGGTCTGCCATATGTGGCCTTTTATAACTTGTTTCAGTCCTGATTTCCCATGAAGACCTGCTCCGAGTAGTGAGTATGCAGATTTACGCCCGATGTTGATTTTTGATGTTATATGTGTTGTACATTTCTTGTTTCGTGTTAAGCCGAGGTGTACTGTAGAAGTTGCTTCAGGGATGGTTTCTCCATTTAGTTTGAACACAGGAGGTAGATCCCTAGCTGTTGCATTACTGACAACAGTAGCACTCTTTGTTGGATTGATGTCGTATCGGTATTTCTTGCTGTATCTTTCCACTCGTGATAGCATCAGCTCCATTTCTTTTGTATGGTGTGACAGTAGGGCTATGTCATCAGCACACGTTGTATGCTGTATACTTATAAGGCCTATCGTTGTTCCATCGAAGTTTTAATCGAGTTCGTTGAGTAGTGGATTGTTATACCGTTTGTAATGTTTATTGGACAGAACACCACCCTGTCGTATGCCTTGCTTGATATGAATGTCTTTAGAGATTTTATCTTTCTATTTGACTACGGAGGTCATCCCGTCATAGAGATTCTGCAACATTAGCCATTCTGGTGTTATGATTCCATCTAGATACAAATTCTGGAGGAGAAGGTTTTGATCAACAACAGCAAAAGCCTTCCTCGTGTCCAAGGTAGTTAGGATCACATTCCTTTTATTTGCATTGGCTTCTAATTGGCATGCTGTTATAAGGAGAGCAGACATCAGGGACGATGTGCCTTTAGTAAACCCAGACTGGAGTCTAGATTGTGTGGGGGCCAGTTTTATATCGTGTCTATCACTCAGTATATGCTCGAGAATTTTCAGTATTGCCAGGGTGACAGAAATGCCACGATAGTTTCCCGGATTCTGTTGATCTCCCTTTTTGTGGACTGGTGTTATCACGCCTCGCTTTAGCCAGGGAGTGATCTGTCTCTGATCAAACATGATATCGAAGAAGTCAACCATAATTCTTTTGAATTCTACACTCGCCATCTTGAAATGCTCCGCGGTGAGACCCAGGATGTCAGGTGCATTGCTGTTATTCAATTTGCCTATGACAGTACTGACCTCGTCAATGCTGGTTGGCTTGATGGTTTTATCCGATGATTCAAGGATAGTATGTATGAGTTCAGAGTTACTCTTAGCCTCAGTGAGGAATTTATTATCATATTTGTTATCATCCACTGGGGTAGCCAGAGATTGGAAATGCTTTGCCCAACCATCAACAATATCCACATCGTCGGTAAGTTTCTCTCCATCTACATAGAGGCAGTTTAAGTTATTTTTGCTGGTGCTCCGCTGTAGATTAACTAGCAGGTAGAACATTCTGACATCATTTGTTGTTGGAACACATTATTTTATCAAAGGTTTCTTGTCTTGTCGCTTAGCTCCTATCACATTTTCTTGAAGTGGATGGGCATGATCGGTGGGTGATCCTGCTTCTTTCCGTTTGGCATAAGCTATCTTACTGTTTTTTGCAGCTTCTTTTACCTCTTTGCTGCAGATCTTAGCTATGAGTTTTCTTTGTTTCGGCTCATTTGGTCCATGATTTGGAATGCTGATTCTTGCAGCATCGTGTAGTGCCGTTTTGATGTAATTCAGGAATGAATCTTGGCATTGTAATTGTTTCTGGTCAAATATTGATGTTTTTATGTTTATACTTTGCATATACGCATATGCGTCACACCTATCCCATCTTGGTCGAGGGTAGTATAGAGTTCTGTTACCTGATTCGTTAACTGATATATTGATGAAAGTGGACACCGCAATGTGGTCAGAGACATTTAATGGGTTTGAGTCTTCAACCTTGGTATGTTCTGAGATGTTAGCCGCCATTGAGTTCTTAAGAATGTAATATATTTCTGCATGATACTCGACATTAGCATGGAAGAAAGTGGGTTCCCCCTTTTTTTGATTTATCAGGCCATTATCTTCAACGAATTGTCTAAGAAGTAGATCCCTTTCATTTGGTGGGTGTCGCGTGAGAGAAGCATTTAGGTCCCCACAGATAAAAATTGCATGGTTATAGTTAAATTTCTCAATAATTTTCTCTAGCTGTGAGAGAGTATTTGAGAAGGATTCTCTTGAGTGATTTCCTCGGCATGGGAGATGTGTAGATATTATACAGACATTTGGTTGAGAGGCCAGGCGAAGGACCACAATTCTATCGCAGCCATCATCCAATTTATCGGTTTTTAAGTTCCAATTCTCTCTATGTAGTACTGCCGTTCCACTGTAACCTCTTGGTATCTGTAAGGGTGTTATTGGGTTATTCATATCTACGGCTTTTGCATGGACAGTAAAGTTTTGTTGAATATGATTTAACCCATTTAATTGGAAGCTAAACAGCCAATGTTCTTGTAGGCAGCATATATCAGTAGTGTTAAGTAATTCTTTCACATATTCTTCATTTGTTTTTACATTTTTTACATTCAAGGTTGCGAGTTTGATTTTGATTTTGTGTTTTCCTATTAGTTTTATATTCTGCAGTTTTGCTGATATTCGGTTTATAGGTTGGTCTTTTCTAGATGTTTTTGGCACTGTATGTCTTGACTCTCTGATTGGCGGCTATGGGACGAAAAAGACTGTGTCTGTTTTCGGGCTACATTCAACTCTGGGGATTCAGGGCAGGCACTTACAGGTGGGGACCGAATATCATCTGTTTTGGCACTGTTTCCTGGGCAGGTGAATGGTTTTGCACCTGTTTCGTTTTCCCCTACATGTTGTCCTTGCTCTTGTCTTCGAAGCCTTGGTGGTATTGGAAAAGAATGTCGTGCCAATCCTCTTTGCTTGTCCTGCTTGGGGTATGCACTCCAGCTAAGATTACCCGTCCCCTCTATTCTGTGCCCTTGCTTGTTTAGATCAGGATTTGCAACGGCAGCAGTGGATTGATATACAGGAGGTGGATTTGTCCACTTGTCTCGTGGCAAGGTTGCTTGATGAGATGGTGTTTTAATCTCCTGTCTAGGATGCGGGAAGGAAGGTCTTATCCAGGGTTTATTCAAATGCTGGTTTACGACAGGAGGCACAGGATGAGGCAGTCCCTGCATGAGGGTAAGGTTGTCTCGCCCAAAAGTTGTTGGGATACATTTGGTTTGGTTCATACATCGGTGGAGGTGGGGTGTGTGAGTGCCTGCCATAGGCTGTTCCATCTTGAATCTGGTATAAGGGTGTTGTTGACTGTAATTTCCTAGATATTGAGGATGCTGGTATGCGGACATAACATGGTTCTCAGCAAGTGGTATCCTCTGTGATGAATTATCTGTACAGTTGGTACAACAGCCTTTCATATGAATTGCTTGTACCTGTAGACTGAGTTGTTGGATATTTTCAATATTAGACAGTCTTGTTCTGAGCATTTCATTCTCTAGTTGTTCCAATTTCCTCTTTATTTGATTATTGTTCGTAGAGTCAGAAAAAGTTTCTTTTTGAAGGTGATTTGCACTATTGTTCTGTCTAGAAAGATTTAATTTATTTGATCTTTGAAGTTCTTCTATTTGGTTTTCGAGTCTATGTATAACTTTTATTGAGTAGTCCAGTTGTTTTTGTAGATCAGAGTTAATAGTATTCTTTTCTGTTTTATTCTTTCTTTTGTCAGTAGTTTCCTTCACACACTCTTTTTCTTTATTCAATAAGGTCATGTTGATAGCCAAGTCAATTTTGATCCTTTTCTCACTTTCTTCAATTGCAGCAGTTCTCTGGCACAGAGAGGTGCTTGCAGATAAGGAGCATTCGTTTAGATTTCCTCCTCCCATCTTTACTAGCTTGGCGGTAATGGCTAATGCCTTTCTATGACTTATTTGGCACGCTGTGGCCAATTCTGCTGTACCACTTAACAAAGCTTTCTGGGCAATGTCAATGTAATTTCTGGCGACGGTGGCTGGGACTGAGGCTGGTAGTCATTATCGTCTGGATCAGGACGACTCTGGTTGGTATCACTTGCAGAATCTGGCTCAGTGCATGGACTTTAAAATAAAACAAACAATAGTTGAAATTGTAACATAATCGTTTTTGTGATTTAATACAGATGAATAGGATGGCATGAATTGAAGATATCTTACCTTGCTTGGGAAGTGGATGGCTCTTTTGCTTGGCGCTCAAAATACTTTGTCCGTGTGACCAGGCGCTCTTCAAATTGTGTTTCAGCTTGATAAAGTTGAATATCAACCACACCTAGAGTCTGCACTCGGTCACCCTGTGAATATGAATGCTTGTGTTATTCGCAAATAACCCTAAGGTGTCAATGTAATGATACACTTAAGCACAATTTGTGACTAACACTCTCATTTACAGAAAATGTAAAACGTAATGTATGCCTACCTTTGATTGGTCCACATAAAACTGAAAGTCCACCTCCCAGTCATATTTATCACAAACGCCATCAGATTTTCTTCTCTGCATTCCACATTCCTGACACATAAGATGTTTTACATGTTCCATTTGAGCCTTATCGCTGACCTTCCCTCTCAACTTTGGAGCTATGTCAAATAATTTAAACGCATTTTCGGAACTGTTTGCCATGTTTTGCTCCTTATTATGATTTGACTTAAACCACCAAATCTCCTTGACAACCTTGTTAGTAACATTGCAGAGAGCCAAAATAGGTACTCTTGCTTTCCTCCATGCGCCATGATCTATAGCGCTGTAATATTGTCTTTACCTGTGGAAGCTGATTTGCTGGAATGATGCTTATTGATGGTCCTATTGTCTCATCCCACATGCGCGCTGATTCCCCTGATCTTTTAAGAGGTCCACCCTTTGTCTTCCCTTGTGCCTTGGGCTGTTTGCCTTTCGGATGACTTGGCATACTTAATTGTCACAATCACAAATCATTTATAACTCAGATGATATAGAACAGATTTCTTTTGAAAATAGTTCATGCAGTTTAAGTTTTATCTCTTAACGACGATCTGAAATAAGGAATATAAGTCAAATTCCATATGTAATGAGCATAATCCTGGATATTTTTATATCTAATTTCAAAGAAAAAAAAACACCATTTAACCACCGTGCACCAAACTATGCACAAGCATGATTAACACTACAATAAATGATAGGTATTGCACAAATCAAGTAAATGATTAACATTTGATTTAATTATAGGTATATTTGAAATATTGGCTTTTTTCTGAAACTTTTGAAAAAAAGAACGTGTAAGGATAACACATATTGTAAAATCTGTAACAAACACACCACATAATATGCACATGCATGATTCAAACCACAATAAATGATGAGTATTGCACAGTAATAGTGAAAAAAAGTTTCTTAAATTGTTTAGAAACTAAAGTTAAATTGCAAAAATCACATATAAAGGGGAAAAGGGTAAAACCTTGAACCGGATGGGGGTAAAAAGATAGGAAATCAGAGAAAAAAGTTGAAAAATGAAACACCCTGCAACAGCTGTACTACCATAAAAAATAGTTTGCTTCGATTGTCGTGCCAAAGTCACACATCTGTATGGATTGTCGGCCTTGAATAAACCAAGTGGGTCAATCCTTGATCGACTAGATTGGATCCTTAAACAGGCTCTTTACATTTATACATTAATAAATAAGAACATGGTCTATTTGTGATCTTTATTCAACACAATGAACACGGTCTGAAAATACAGAAAGAATAATGCTCTAGTAGACATCGACCATGTTTGTTGTGGCAAATGAACAATCGGTCATGTTGATTACTTTAGTCGGAACCCATAATAATTACAATATCGTAAGAATAGCACACACTACAGTATAATCTATAGATCGATCAACATCCCCTCTTCTTTGGAAAAATAAGCCACTTATCAAGTTATCCTTGACTAGAACTAACTTCTTATAATAAAATTAAATGACATGACTTAAGAACTAGTAGACTAGAACAAATAATTGTGCTTAAGCATGAATTAACCTTAAAACAATATTTCAAAGTCTGAGTTTGATCATTTGAGTATAAGACAGAATTGGCACTGTCCTGTTATTGTCAATGACTGAATCTATTGGTAAATTCACCTAAACCGATATGAAATTGGAAATAATGTTCTCCACTGTCTCTTTTATGTCTCATAAAACTGATTGTACTGCACCATTGTTCACATAGTCTCCCAAACGATGTGGTCGATGGATGTCTCTCCGTGGTCTTAGATTGTATCTACCAGTGTTAATATGAGGCGTTGATGTGGAGGCCTCACCAGATGGTATCGTTGTCGGCACGTCCGTGAATTCTTGTGGCGCACTCTGCTGTGAAGGATTGGTTGATTCGCCACTGAAATCGCCAAGCCGAAGTGGCGACTGTTCGCGAATGTGTACCGGAAATTTGTGGGTCTTACGTGAAGGCGATTTCTTATATATGCTACATTGTCCTCACTTCAAACTTTGTAGCTGTCTTTTGTATCTTCTACAATACCCTTCCTCCATAGCTCATTTTTGTTGTGTTTGAAATACACAGATTGGCCCACTGTCAGTTTTGGTTGATCGCGTGATCGTTTATCATATGATTTCTTAATGGAATCTTTACGACGTGTTCACGATTCACTACTTGACACAGTTTCAAATCGCGAGGGAATCATTGTATGCAGCTTCCGATTCATGAGGATTTCTGCTGGCTGGTTGCAGCTGTCAGATGCTCTACTTCGATAAAGTTGGTGTGATAGTCTACTACTACTAAATACATTCTATTTTGTATCTCAAACAAATCAGATCCAAGTTTATCCCAAGGGGTTTGTCCATCATTATGCTGCTTCAGAGTTTCTTTTTGAGGTTCAGGTTTTCTTTCTTCAAATTGAACACAGTTCTTTGAGAATTCTTTGTTTTCATGTCTCATGCCTGGCCAAAAGATTGTTCCTCGCGCTCTTCGGTCCATACTCTCAAAACCAAGATGAGCTTTGTGCAACCTATTCAACATCTCTTTTCTCAATACCTTTGGAATTACCACTGCTTCACCTTTAAGAATGAGTTCAACCTGAACACTTAAGGTATCTCTTAGTGGATAATACTTTCTAAGCTCAATACTAATGTCATTTTTCTTTGGCCAGCCGGACACTATCAAACTTTTAAATTCTTCCATTGACTGATCTTCTGTTGTTGCACATGCAATTTCCAAGATTCTGGAAACTGATCAAAAACACCCATGTTTTCTACACCTCGGATGTCCATGCGATCACAAGTTTCTGTCACCTCTGTGTCGGTGTAGGCACGGCTTAAAGTGTCAGCTATCTCTAGATCAGTACCTTTAACATACCGAAATTCAATGTCATATCTCAGCAGTTTCATGATGATATCTTGAAGCCGTTTTGGAGCTTGTCCCAAAGGTTTCTTCAGTATTGTCTCCAGTGGTTTATGGTCATTCTGTAGTATTACTTTTCGCGCATAAGTGTATTGGTCAAAACGCGTTAATCCATAGAGAATTACCAGAGCTTCTTTTTCTATTTGTGCCCATTTGCATTCTGCCGCAGTTAGAGCTCTGAAGCGAATTCCACTGGGTGTCCGTTTTGTAATAAAACTGGAGCTAAACCACTTTGTGAACTATCTGCTTGGATTACAAACTCTTTCTCGGGATCAAAATAGGCTAAAACTGGTGCATTTGAAATTTGATATTTCAGTTTACGGAAACTAGATTCACATTCTGTAGTCCAATTCCACTGAGCGTCTTTGTGAGTCAATTGTCTTATTGGCTCCAATGTTGTAGCCAAATCTGGTAAGAACTTTGCCATATATTGGACTAGGCCACATAATCTTCGCACATCTGTCACATTTGTACGTGTTGGCATCTTTTGAATAGCCTCAATTTTCTGTTCATCTGGCAGTACACCTATAGTATCGGATGGCCGGGATTTAAGCCAGGTAATTTAATACAAGCCAATGCTAGTGTCCATTCACCGCTTTAATCCAACAACTGCACATGCGCCGAGAACATAGTTAAAAGTTAATTATAAAATGACCTGAATGTCTTAACATGAAACGATGTACACTACATCCCTCCCTTTCCAGTAATTACACTCTATAAGTTATAATCCAAATTTGTTATAAAAGCTCAGATGACTTAAGCTTAAAGCAATGTGCTGTCTGGAATATACTCTATTGATGATATAATGACTCTTTGAAGATTGAAAATGTAATCTGCAATAGAAGACTTTCCACTTTCAAACTGCAACTTCAGACATGACTATCATAGTTCTGGACTAGTTTTATTCTTAACCAAATGCAATGTAAAATGAAATAATTCCTCATAGCACTGTCTGTACTACATATAAGTTAACTAAATAACAACTGGTAACAATAGACTGATCAGTATAATGGATATGTCCACTAAACCATAAACATTAGCTTAGTTCTGCATAACGAAGTCGTTATACTTTGCAGGTAGTCGACGACTTCTAGCTGGTCGAGTCGTCTCTGCGACTGGTCGAGATGCCTCGGCGACTGGCTCTGACAATGGCTGACAAGCGCCAACTCCGGTACATTCTGAACAAATGTGGGTTTGGCAATAACAAGGTCATCATTATCCCCAGATAAAACATTTCCCTCACCGTTGCCAAACTCACCGTTCACAGTACTATACATGTTACTCATAGATGTTCTCTCTTGCAACTTTTAGACACTTGTAACATTACGTCTATAACGTGTACCCGTTTCAGATTCTATACCTACTGCATTACCCTTTCTCTCTACTACAGTATATGGCTTATGATTGAATCTCGTTGAGAACATGTTTTCTCTATCTTGTTTGACCAAAACCTTATCGCCCACAGAAATGTTACTTTTGACCGCGCCCCGCTTGCTATCAATATACAATTTACCTTTCCCTTTATTTTCAGAATCGCAGTCACGAATGTCTGTATCGTCTGCATTGAACTGATGCAAATCCGGTATTTTGGTACGGAGTTTCCGTCCAAATAAAGGTTCAGCCGGGCTGACCCCTGTAGTAGCATTTGTAATTGATCGATATACCAATAAATAGGATTGCAAATCCACTTTCCAGTCATGTCCACTGGCATGAGATATACGGATACGTTTCATTAATGACCTATTCTGACGTTCCACCTCACCGTTGGCCTGAGGCCACAGAGTGGTAGTCCTTATATGTTTAATACCATTATCTCCTAGAAAAGACGTAAATCGTCCGCTTGTAAAGTTTGCCGCATTATCTGTACGGATCGACAAAGGTAAACCATGTGTTGTAAGAAACCTAGACATAGCTCCGACAATTTTATCCGAAGTGGTAGATCTCAATATCTCTATCTCATAGTACCTACTATAGTAATCAATGACGACCAAAACCGATTCCCCAGTTGGCATTGGACCTAAAATATCAGCAGCTAAATATTGCCATGGACCATTGGGCAATTCGTTCCTTACAACTAACCCCCCATGGCAGGGCGGGGGGTTAGAAAATGTCCTGCCACTGCGCTGCTGAGTGGTAGAACCCCACCAAGTGCCTGCCCGTTTGCCGTGGGCTGCGACTCGTGTCGCCTGATGCAGGGATCCTGGTGGTTGAGAGAATCCAGGGTTAGGCTAGTTAATACCCTGTTTTTTCAATACACCACTTTGGCCTGAATTTGGGCAAAACGAGAGGTCAGGAAGGCCCGACCTGATCAATCGGCTGGTCATGCCTTGTCATGGGCAACTTGTTTTTTCATCAATCTTCCACCATACAACATATTTTCAAATTTATTTGAAATTTCTTCACCTTTAGTACCCCATGACGGTGGCCCATGGGTCAATCAGATGAAAGATTTGGTGTTTGATTGACATTCTGTATCATCCCAAATTTATGTCGCTTGCTTGGAATGACATCTTTTGGGACACATTTGTCCAGTCTAGCCCTTTCACCCTGAGTATACCATCCTTGTAACCCTGACTTGATCTGCGATGGGTTTCCCCAGATTAAGTCCCCTTGTTGGGCTCCATGGTGGGCGGGGACCAAGGATGGTGAACTTTTTAAATTAATATGGAATCCCATAAAAAAGCTGCCAAGCGTACCCTTTCTGATAGTGATTCAGAGGCAGAATCTTCTCCGTCACCACTAAATTTTCCACGATTTATTGTGGTTGAAGCAGAAGATTCAGTCAAACCAATTACTCACACATTACCATTTGTTATCGAGAAAACAATCAAAAATATTCTCGGTACACCAAAATCAGTCAAAAAACTCAAAAACAACACGATCCTCATTGAATGCTTTACAAAGCAACAAACCATCAACATACTCAAACATAAAACACTATTCAAACAAGCAGTCAAAGTATACCCACATCCATCACTCAACTCATGTAAGGGAGTCATCCGTTGCAAGGACCTCCATTACTGCTCCTCTCTTGAAGACATCAAGGATAACTTGAAGCCACAGTCGGCTACTGATATCAGACGCATCAGTGTCAAAAGAGATGGAGTGTTGAAAAACACTAACACATACATAATCACTTTCTCATGTCCCACAGTTCCACCTACACTTAAAATTGGATTTGAATCCTTAAAAGTAGACACATACATTCCTAACCCTCTTCGTTGTTTCAAATGTCAACGATTTGGTCACCACACCACAAAATGCACCAACACACCAGTCTGTGCTAGATGCGTATTTGTAGGCGCAGATCACAGCACTGAACACTGCACCGCACCTGCATGCTGTTTCAACTGCAAGTCTGGTCACGTTGCCTATGCGAAGGAGTGTCAAACTTGGAAAGATGAGAAGTATATCCTGACCATCAAGTACAAGGAAGGCATTTCCTTTGCAGAAGCACGCAAACTTGTCTTGCAACAAAAGCAAGACAAGGAAAGACTTGTCAGTGGGAACAGCTACTCAGCAGTAGCCTCTCCGAAGCAAGACTGCCATACCTGCGATCTTCTCCTCAAACTTCTTTTGGGGAAGTTTCCAGAGATGGCGGAGGAGCTGAAGGGCAAGGTCCCAGCACCACTACTATCATCATTCACAGCAAAACAACCACCTCCTACACCAAAACCTGCAACTGCACCCAAACCATCTACTTTTGCACCCAAACCTCAATCAGCACCAAAACCTTCTACTGCCACACCAAAACCTGCAACTACACCAAAAGATACTTCTGCACCAACACCTGCATCAAAATCTAAAGCTAAACAACCTGCCTCTGAATCAAAGTCTAAACAACAACAAAAATCTATTTCTTCTTCCAATGGTCCATTTTCTGGATCAAAGGCAAACCCTTCTCTTTCTAAGAAAGAAAGGAAAAACCTTCTCAAACAAAAATCTCTTTGTTCAAATGATGAACAACACTCAGGTGCTGCGACAAGTTCTGTCGCAAGAACCCCCATTGCAACTTTTAACAATTTTGAAGTTCTGGATGCAATGGACACTGAAGAGGTCCTTGAAGGCGACTCTTCAGATGTCGAGCAGTCCATATGGGGTGGTTCTTTGGATGATTGGGGTAAAAATCCAAATACCAAGGACCCCAAGTCACCTGCTTCTTAACTTTTTAATCTGCTGCAATGAATCATAGAATGCTTTTTTTATACTTTTTTAATTTTACTTTTTAGCGCAATGGCTAATCCAATTATCCAATGGAACTGTCGAGGTCTGAAGGCCAACTTTGATGAGTTGTCACTTCTGATTGATAATCACAAACCTGCTGCACTTTGTCTTCAAGAGACATTCTTGAGGGAGGATGACACTATCTCCCTCAAATTTCATTCTTTATATAACGAGATTTACACTGAAGGCAATAAAGCCCAAGGTGGAGTATCTGTCATTGTTAATAACAGTGTTCCTCACAGGCACATACAGCTTGATACTTCCCTTCAAGCTGTAGCTGTGAGATTATCTTTACATAACACTATTACCCTGTGCTCTTTGTATCTTCCACCAAATAAACCTATACACCAAGGTAGTCTTGATGATTTGATATCTCAACTACCTCAACCATTTGTACTTTTGGTGATTTTAATGCACATAACACCATATGGGGTTGTACAGATACGAACCGCCGTGGTGATCAAATAGAAAATTTTATGTCTGTAAATTATCTTTCGTTCCTGAACGAGTTAAGTGCAAAAACATATTTGCATCCAGCTTCAGGATCATATTCTTCTATTGACCTTTCTTTTTGCAGTCCAGTACTTCTCCCTGATTTTTCATGGAGATGTTTAGAAGACACTTGTGGAAGTGATCACTTCCCTATTATTTTAAATGAAAACAAACCTTCAGTCCTTGATCGTCCTCAAAAATGGAAGTTGTCCAAAGCAAACTGGAGTAAATTCCAGATGCTTTGTGAACAGAATATTGTTCACCATGCATTTGAGGACTGTGAGGACCCTTCCTTCCTTTTTTCTTCTCTATTGTTTGATGCAGCCAGACAGTCTATACCTCAGACCTCGACAAATCCCAAACGTCCAGATAAACCTTGGTTCACTTCTGAATGTAAGGAAGCCGTTAGGGAACGAAAGGCCTCTCTCAGGAAATTTAACCTGAGACCAACACAAGAAAACCTCAACGACTTTCGTATCCGCCGTGCAAAGGCAAGATGCACAATTAAAACAAGTAAGCGCAAGTCCTGGAGAGATTATGTCTCTAGACTTAATAGTCGCACCTCGACCAAAAAGACTTGGGACATGATTCGTAAAATGAATGGCAAAGGTCCATCTCATATTAGTCACCTCACTTCAAACAACCAAGAAATAGATAACCCTCAGGACATAGCAGATACCTTGGCAGAGACTTTCTCGATGAAATCCTCTGCTGAGAACTACTCTAAAAAATTTCAGACCTTTAAAACAAGAGCGGAGAAATCAAAGCTCAATTTTACTTCTAAAAATGAAGAGCATTACAACAAACTCTTTACTCTTAAAGAACTTCAATCTGCCTTGAAGAAATCACATGAAACTTCTCCAGGTCAGGACCAAATTCACTATCAATTCCTCAAGCACTTACCACATTCATCCCTTTCTATTTTACTCGATATTTTTAATAATGTTTGGCAGACTGGTGAATTTCCATCCAGCTGGCGAGAGGCTTTGGTCATTCCAATTGCAAAACCAGGAAAGGATGCAAAAGATCCAAACAGCTACCGACCGATTGCCTTGACAAGTTGCATCTGTAAAACTCTTGAACGGATGGTTAACGATAGGCTTGTTTGGTTTCTTGAATCGAACAACCTTATTGTATCTGTTCAAAGTGGCTTCCGCCGACAACGAAGTACGTTAGACCATCTTGTTCGGTTCGAAACGTATCTTCGAGAAGCTTTTATTAAAAAGCAGCATGTAGTATCTGTATTTTTGACTTGGAAAGTGCATATGATACCACTTGGAAACATGGTATACTTAAAGATTTACACGATTTTGGCCTCAGAGGCCGCCTTCCTATATTCATTGCAGCATTCCTGGATGAACGGCTCTTCCGCGTTCGTGTTGGGAACACCTTGTCAGGTGCTCGCGAGCAGGAAATGGGGGTTCCCCAGGGGTGTATTTTGTCTGTTACACTTTTTAGCATTAAGATAAATAGCATTGTTAAAGCTATAAACCCTGGAGTGGACTGCTCCCTTTATGTAGACGACTTTGTTATTTGTTTCTGTTCCAGAAACATGGATATTATTGAACGCCAACTACAGCAGTGCCTTAATAAATTGCAAATATGGTCAGATGAAAATGGGTTCAAGTTTTCCAAAACGAAAACCAAATGTATGCATCTTTGCAATCTTCGTAGATTGCATCCAGACCCCGATCTGACTCTAGGCAATACTAAACTAGAAGTTGTGCCAGAGTTCAAATTTCTTGGAGTCATTTTTGACAAAAAGCTTTCTTTCTTACCTCATATTAAATCTCTTAAAAAGAAATGCCAAAAAGCAATGAAAATTCTTAGAGTTATTGCACACTCAGATTGGGGAGCCGATAAGAAGGTCCTGCTAAGGCTACATCGATCCCTTATTCGTTCAAAACTTGACTATGGTTCTATAGTGTATGGATCAGCCCGTAAATCCTATCTCCAGCTGCTAGATCCAATACAAAACCAATGTTTAAGGCTTGCCCTAGGCGCCTTTAGAACATCTCCTGTTAACAGCCTCTATGCAGAGGCTAATGAACCTTCTCTATATTACAGAAGGGAAAAACTATCTCTTCAATACTTTTTAAAATTGAAATCCAATCCTTTTAACCCTACTCATCGAGTAGTTTTTAACCCCAATACAAACGCCTTTTTCAACAGAAACCAAATGCTATTGCCCCATTTGGTATTCGCATGGAGCCCATTATAGATAATCTTGGGGTAGACACTGATTCCATAGCCCAGTACAAGTTATCTGACATACCTCCATGGACACTGGACACAGCAAACTTTTTATTTGATCTTACCTCTGATAAGAAATCAGAAACAGATAGAGCTATCTTTCACAGTAAATATAGAGAGATAAAAGAACAATATTCTTCCTACAAACCTATATACACTGATGGATCCAAGGACGGTGATTTCGTTGCAGCTGCAGCTGTATATGGAGAAAGGGTTAAGAAATGCCGCCTTCCAGACAAGTCTTCTATCTTCTCTGCAGAGATAAGGGCTATTGATCTAGCCCTTAACCTGGTGGAAAATGCAAATTCCACCCGATTTATTATATTTTCTGATTCTCTATCAGTACTGCAAGCCTTATCAAATCAAAAGTTGGAGAACCCTTTGGTATGCCAAATTATTCAAAGAATCTCTCATATTTTGTCTTCAAACAGACTTGTGTTCTGTTGGCTTCCAAGCCACACTGGTATCATGGGTAATGAACATGCGGATAGATCCGCTAAATCAGCTCTTAACCTTCCCATTTCAGATTTTAAAGTACCATACACCGACTTTAAACCTTCTATTTTAACTTACATCACATCCATCTGGCAATCAAAATGGAATGATGATGTTTTTAATAAATTGCATTCAATTAAGCCTACCCTCGGAGAATGGTACCCTTCTTACAGGTCCGTACGAAGAGAGGAAGTTACAATTGCACGAATCCGAATTGGTCATTCATACATTACACACTCCTGGCTCTTGGCTAAGGAAGATGCACCTGAATGCATTCCATGCAATGCACCCTTTACCATCAAACATATATTGCTAGATTGCATTGATTTTCAACTAATTCGTGCAAAATATTTCAATGTCAACACTATTTTTGAGCTTTTTGAGACTGTCAGGATTGAATTAATTCTTTCCTTTCTCAAAGAGGTTGGGATTTACAATAAATTGTGATTCCTTACACATTCTAAATATATATACATTTATCAATATCATTTTTTCATCACACACTATTTATTTCATATCACACATTCATTACAAACAATCAACAATCATTAATTCTTTACAAATTTTCTGTCTACTTTTGTTCATTAATTACAAATTCTTATTTATTTTTTCTTTAACCCTTTACGGTATATAGCGCCGTTCGCCGCCTTATCGATTACCGTATAAAACCCTTTTCGCCGTTATACCTATTACCGTATAAAACCTATTTTGACGTTCTATCGATTACTGCATAGAACGCTTTTTGACAGCTGAAAAATTGATTCAACTTTAGCTCTTAATAACACATCTTTGCACACACGTCATTTTCTCCAAAATTTATTTTCCTCTTAAATAAATATGTCTTCTTTCATTTCCGATGATAAAATTATAGGGTCAAAGTTTAAACTTTTGCTCTAGAGAGAATCTTTTGATAATGGTCTCACGACACGCTTATGGAAATAACGCTATCAAATTGAGATGAAGGGAATCCAAATTACCAATCCAATTAATGAGAAGTCTTCCGGTCATAAAAGATCAAAACACTGCCGATTTGTAAAGACTCGATAAGGATTTCATGCAATTCTTTAGTAACTTAACACATTTCTAAAAATACTATCCAATTAAAACGAGAGCATACGGCACGCGACCTGTAAAGGATGTTTATGACACGGAGCTATTGTTCAAAGTTTAAAGGCGATTGAAAATCGAGCCGTCAAATAATTGACGTTATAAAGACGGCCTTTTTAAAATATTTAGCCAATTTGGTGTTTCCGATCGCAAGTCAGACATCAATGTAGATTCAGAGCAGTAATTTGATCGGGTTTTTTTAAGCCTGAAGATGATGAAATGTTGATAAATATTACCAATTCACGGACAAGCAAATTAGATCATTCCTCCGACTTTGACTACAACTACGAGCTTTTGGTAAATTCATCACCCATGGACACATATTTTACGGAAATATTAGCATGTTTCGTTGCCAAAATGAGTTGATTTTTACTGTTTTACATTTATTAGAAGGACCAGGTTTAACTTCTTTACAAAGCAATATTGCGTTGAAAAATATTCTTTTCTTCATTTTTGAAAGGGTTTGAATGGGAATTGAAGTAAAACGATTCAGCTTTGTTGAGAAATATGCAAAGGCAAAGTATGTGTCTCGAGTCATGAATGGTATTTTTCGGCAACAAATTTCCCTGCAATTGATGACAAAACAGAAAAATAAATTAGGGATCTCTCAGGGAGAACACATAAGTCATATTATTACTTTTGATTTTGTATAATTCACGCCGTAATATACATTTTCATTGTTTTTTTAATTTTCTACAACTTAATCCTGATATGAATGTATCACTAAATAAAGAAAAAAAAACATCAACTTAAAGGAAATTTTGTTCTCGTCGTCTTTTATTCTTTGAGAAAATCTATTAGATGAATGTAAAATGCATTAATTTGGGTTTGATTAACAGTACCCTTATTAATAACAATTATCGGAGATAATCCTGTGCAAATAGGTACCCAGGGTGACTAATTATGTATGCGTTAATGGTCTTCGATAATCGGATGGTTTATACCTATAGTGTCACTGATAAGCCTTATCTCTATACCTTAAAGGGTTAAACAAATACATTTTAACCTGTTAATATTTTTAATATCCACTCATCCACATCATCATAATGCGCGCTAAATGACCTTAGGTGTCGATGCGCCTTAAAACACCATTCATTCATTCATTCCTTACAACTGGCTTCTGCTTTGACCCTTGAGACACTAACTGACATCCAAAGCAACTCTTACAGAAGTTTTCAGCTTCTTTGTTTACCCCAGGCCACCAGACCTTAGATCGTAAAATCTGCTTCATATTAACAATGCCGAGATGGCCTTCGTGAGCCAATTCAAGAATATGTAAACGGAGATCCTTCGGAATGACGATACGCGTTCCACGGAGTACTAAATGACCAATAGAGCTAAGCCCTTACAGGTCTGTACGAAGAGAGGAGGTTACAATTGCACGAATCCGAATTGGTCATTCACACATTACACACTCCTGGCTCTTGGCTAAGGAAGATGCACCTGAATGCATTCCATGCAATGCACCCTTTACCATCAAACATATATTGCTAGATTGCATTTGCATTGATTTTCAAAGAATTCGTGCAAGATATTTCAATGTCAACACTATTTATGAGCTTTTTGACACTGTCAGGATTGAATTAATTCTTTCCTTTCTCAAAGAGGTTGGGATTTACAATAGATTGTGATTATTTACACATTCTAAATATTTATACATTTATCAATATCATTTTTTCATCACACACTATTTATTTCATATCACACTTTCATTACAAACAATCTATCAACAATCATTAATTTTTTACAAATTTTATATCTACTTTTGTTCATTAATTACAAATTCTTATTTATTTTTTCTTTAAACAAATACATTTTTACCTGTTAATATTTTTAATATACATTCATCCACATCATCATAATGCGCGCTAAATGACCTTAGCTGTCGATGCGCCTTAAAACACCATTCATTCATTCATTGCGCAACAAATCTAATATAGTCTTGACCACTCTCTGGTACTAGACGCTCATTTCCCCTTTTGACCTAGGCAGCAGCATCGATAGCGAATCTGCAATATTATTACAGCCCTTAATATATTTAATCGTGTACCGATCAGGTTGCATGCGCAGCACCCATCGTTCTATGCGAGCACTAGGTTTTGAACGTGTGGAAAATATGAATTCCAAGGGTTTATGGTCCGTATGTAATTAAAACTCTACTTCATACAGGTACGGATGAAATCGTTCACAAGCCCAGATTAAGGAAAGAGCCTCTTTTTCAGTTTGCGAGTACCTACATTCAATATCTGACAAACTCCTTGATGCATATGAAATTATTCTATACTCCCCTTTTTGCTTCTGCATCAGAACCGCCCCAAGTCCTACAGGTGAAGCGTCCGCTACTACCTGTGTACTTGAATTGATATCATAATATCCTAAGGTATCTGCTTGTGAGACAAGAAGTTTCAACTTCTTAAAGGCTTTTTTTCTGATCTGAGCCCCACACAAATGGTTCATTTTTCTTCGTAAGCCTACGAAGTGGTTCTGAGACAGTAGAAAAGTTGGGAATATATCTAGAACTAAAAGTGACAAATCCAAGAAACATTTTGACTTCCGACATGGTTCAGGAGCACGAGCTTCAACAATGGCCTTTACCATGACCCATGCTGGAGCTATGCCCCTGGAACTAAGTACATGACCCATAAAGACTAAATGAGACATGTTCAGTTCACATTTCTGGGTGTTTACTGTTAAACCCTTCTCTTTCAAGACATTAAGAACTCGTCTCAGGCGTTCATCATGCTCAATTTGGTTCGGTCCATGAACAATAATGTCATCCAGAATATTATGAGCCCCTTCACAATCATGTAAAACTTGCTGCATACATTTTTGATACATTTCAGGTGCACATGATATGCCCATAATCAGTCTTTTACAGCGATAATTGCCTTTGTGCGTACCAATAGTGGTTATTTCCCTTGAATGTTCCTCGATTTCAATCTGAAAATAGCCCATCTTCAGATCAAGCTTGCTGAAAATGCAACTCTGATTCAACTCTTGAATTACCTCATCGACTGTTGGAATAGGAAACCGTTCTCGTTTTACAGCATTATTGGCAGCCCTCATATTAATACATAATCTAATGTCCTTGCCATTATTTTTAGGAACACAAACTACAGGGCTTAACCAATCACTAGGCCCATTAACTTTCTCAATTATATCAAGAGACTCTAATTCATCAAGCTTCTCACTCAATTCATTCCGTAGGTGATATGGTACCCTACGTATAGGCTGTATTACTGGCATGACGTTTTGGTCAAGTGCAATTTTCAACTTGAAATCTTTCAATTTACCAAAACCCTCAGTAACCTCTGGGAACTCTTCCAAGATTGAATGCTGCAAAGAACTTACCTGGCCTACATTAGACAATACATTTGGACCAATTCTCAATACATTCAAATTTATAGAAGTTTCCCGCCCTAACAAAGCATGTCCCTTTCCTTCAATTACAGAAAATTGTACATTAGAGAGTTCATGTTCATTAACACACACATGCGTGTAAAATGTTCCCACAACCGGCAATGGTTTTTCAGTTCCATAAGCGTACAAGTTCATGGTTGACCCCTTCTCAGATTGGCATTGGACTCCATCGGCCTTAAGCGCGTTCCACGTTTGTCGACTGATCACGTTACAACTCGCGCCGGAGTCTATAATCATAGGTATTGGAATTCCCCCGACATTTACGGACATCATCATTTCTGAGGAAACATGTCCCACTATGAAAGCATAATCGTCGCCTTCCGATTGGTCCAACTGTCGAACAGTGTTTTTGTGTTTCCTTTTCCTACCAGTCTTTTGTTTCCCAGATTTACACCGTTTCTCGAAATGTCCTTCTTTCCCGCACTTACGACAGTTCCGTCCCCTGGCCGGACAATCTGGATCATTGGCTTTGTGACCCTCACGACCACAATTGAAACAAATAACTTTGGATGCGGGTTGTCTCCCTTTCTTGGAATCGTGGCACGACACCCTGTTGACCGATGCACTGATGCCTTCTATCGATCGCCCTTGTCGCTCTGAGTTCTCCATGGCATGCGCCGTGTCACGTAACTGTGTCAATGTTAATGTTCTTCCCTTCTCGAGAAGTTTACGCCGGAGATTTCGACTGGAGCACCTCTCAATAACCTGGTCCCTGATGTGATCATCAGCCTGATCTCCGAACTCACACGTTTCGATTTGCTGACGTAATCGAGTAATAAACTGTTCGATAGTCTCATCTGGCCCCTGAGCCATCGCACGGAACACGTGACGCTCATATGGCACGTTGGAAACAGGATTAAAGTAAGTGTTCAAAGCCGTTACCGTTTTCAAATAAACGTTGTTGTCCCCTCCAACTTCAGGTAACCTGAAGTAGATATCCTGGACTCTCAACCCAGCGGTGTGTAATAGTAACGCTTTAAGCTGGCCTGGCTCCTTCACGCCTCTCCCTTCCGCGAACAAGGCAAAAGCTCTGAGCCACCTCTTCCACTTCGATGAAAGTCCCGCCGCATCGCTACAATCGAACGCCAATAGCCCTCCTAGCTCCGGTAAAGCGATAATCGGATTTCGGCCTGGCATGTTTCCATTAAAGTTTTCGCTCGTCGCCAAAATATAGTATCGGATGGCCGGGATTTAACCCACGTAATTTAATACAAGCCAATGCTAGTGTCCATTCCCCGCTTTAATCCAACAACTGCACATGCACAGAGAACATAGTTATAAGTGTTAATTATAAAGTGACCTGAAGGTCTTAACATGAAACGATGTACACTACAATATCCACACTGTTTAAAGTCAACTGGCTTCTTTGCATAGCCAGTGGTTTGTTTTGGTGGTCCGTTCTGACTATCAGATCTAGGATTTGTGGTGTTCAATTTATTTATCGCCACATCTGCAATTCTTGAACATGCTTTTTCGATTGTTCATAGGCCCTACCAATTTTTGCTGCTTTTTTTAGGTCAAGGTCATTGTAATATAGTGGAAGGGAAATAATCAGAAAGAGAAACCACGTAAAACCAACGAAACTAACCGTAATAGTTACATGATCAAAGTATAACGAGTATTGCAAACTATTACATCTTTCCCCCTTCTTCAATTAGTTAACTACTTCCACAAATCTGTTTTGATTCATTGCCTGTTCTTAGTCAAAGATATGACCCTATAAACTTAAACAGCTTAACATGAAATAAAAGTGAAGTGTACGCTATTCTGTGTATAGGTTAACAATTAAAACTAAAACACATCTTTAATTTTTTCCTAATCCTTATCAATAACTACAGATTAAGTTTACCAGGTGCACGCCTCTGACGAATAGGATATCGCCTCTGTTCTGATACTGGCGTTATTTCTTTTGACTGATCTGACAGTTTACTCTGATCGACCGACAAATTTCCTTGTCTCACTTGAACATTCGAGAGTTCAACTTGAACCTTTGCTTGCTCAACTCGAACACTGGGTTGCTCAACTGGACTGACTTGTTCAGAGGACTGATTAAGACTAGTGTCACGCACCATTGGAATATCAGTACAGGGAATTACAGGCTCTCATGGCATATCAGCATATCTTGGTATTAAATGATCAATATGACAATATCTTATTTTGCCTGTATGAATGATTCGCACTAAATACATTCTTGGCCCAATACTTTATGAATGACCCCTGGAATCCAAATTGACTTTTTGAATGTGACTGTGGATTTTACTGCAACACTATCTCCCCTTTGAAATGTCCTCTCAACTGTCCCTTTCTTATCATGATAGAATTTCATATTTGCTTTCTGATCATGAACTTTCTTTTTCAAATCCGGTTTTACTAACCCTAATCGCGTTTTAAACTTTCTCTTCACAAAAACCTGATGCAGGGATCCTTGTGGTTGAGAGAATCCAGGGTTAGGCTAGTTAATACCGTTTTTTCAATACACCACTTTGGCCTGAATTCGGGCTAAACGAGAGGTCAGGAAGGCCCGACCTGATCAATCGGCTGGTCATGCCTTGTCATGGGCAACTTGTTTTTCATCAATCTTCCAACATACAACATATTTTCAAATTTATTTGAAATTTCTTCACCTTTAGTACCCCATGACGGTGGCCCATGGGTCAATCAGATGAAAGATTTGGTGTTTGATTGACATCCTGTATCATCCCAAATTTATGTCGCTTGCTTGGAATGACATCTTTTGGGACACATTTGTCCAGTCTAGCCCTTTCACCCTGAGTATACCATCCTTGTAACCCTGACTTGATCTGCGATGGGTTTCCCCAGATTAAGTCCCCTTGTTGGGCTCCATGGTGGGCGGGGACCAAGGATGGACTAATATGGAATCCCATAAAAAAGCTGCCAAGCGTACCCTTTCTGACAGTGATTCAGAGGCAGAATCTTCTCCGTCACCACTAAATTTTCCACGATTAATTGTGGTTGAAGCAGAAGATTCAGTCAAACCAATTACTCACACATCACCATTTGTTATCGAGAAAACAATCAAAGGTATT
The DNA here is from genome assembly GCA_947846245.1 of Cerastoderma edule. Classification (NCBI taxonomy): domain Eukaryota; kingdom Metazoa; phylum Mollusca; class Bivalvia; order Cardiida; family Cardiidae; genus Cerastoderma; species Cerastoderma edule. Next base: position 13,052,056 of record OX401420.1, read on the forward strand.
CTCGGTACACCAAAATCAGTCAAAAAACTCAAAAACAACACGATCCTCATTGAATGCTTTACAAAGCAACAAACCACCAACATACTCAAACATAAAACACTATTCAAACAAGCAGTCAAAGTATACCCACATCCATCACTCAACTCATGTAAGGGAGTCATCCGTTGCAAGGACCTACATTACTGCTCCTCTCTTGAAGACATCAAGGACAACTTGAAGTCACAGTCGGTTACTGATATCAGACGCATCAGTGTCAAAAGAGATGGAGTGTTGAAAAACACTAACACATACATAATCACTTTCTCATGTCCCACAGTTCCACCTACACTTAAAATTGGATTTGAATCCTTAAAAGTAGACACATACATTCCTAACCCTCTTCGTTGTTTCAAATGTCAACGATTTGGTCACCACACCACAAAATGCACCAACACACCAGTCTGTGCTAGATGCGCATTTGTAGGCGCAGATCACAGCACAGAACACTGCACCGCACCTGCATGCTGTTTCAACTGCAAGTCTGGTCACGTTGCCTATGCGAAGGAGTGTCAAACTTGGATATGAGAAGGATATCCTGACCATCAAGTACAAGGAAGGCATTTCCTTTGCAGAAGCACGCAAACTTGTCTTGCAACAAAAGCAAGACAAGGAAAGACTTGTCAGTGGGAACAGCTACTCAGCAGTAGCCTCCCCGAAGCAAGACTGCCATACCTGCGATCTTCTCCTCAAACTTCTTTTGGGGAAGTTTCCAGAAATGGCAGAGGAGCTGAAGGGCAAGGTCCCAGCACCACTTTTATCATCATACATAGCAAAACAGCCACCTCCTACACCAAAACCTGCAACTGCACCCAAACCATCTACTTCTGCACCCAAACCTCAATCAGCACCAAAACCTACTGCCACACCAAAACCTGCAACTACACCAAAAGATACTTCTGCACCAACACCTGCATCAACATCTAAAGCTAAACAACCTGCCTCTGAATCAAAGTCTAAACAACAACAAAAATCTATTTCTTCTTCCAATGGTCCATCTTCTGGATCAAAGGCAAACCCTTCTCTTTCTAAGAAAGAAAGGAAAAACCTTCTCAAACAAAAATCTCTTTGTTCAAATGATGAACAACACTCAGGTGCTGCGACAAGTTATGTCGCAAGAACCCCCATTGCAACTTCTAACAATTTTGAAGTTCTGGATGCAATGGACACTGAAGAGGTCCTTGAAGGCGACTCTTCAGATGTCGAGCAGTCAATATGGGGGGGGGGGGTTCTTGGATGATTGGGGTAAAAAACCAAATACCAAGGACCCCAAGTCACCTGCTTCTTAACTTTTTAATCTGCTGCAATGAATTATAGAATGCTTTTTTTATACTTTTTTAATTTTACTTTTTAGCGCAATGGCTAATCCAATTATCCAATGGAACTGTCGAGGTCTGAAGGCCAACTTTGATGAGTTGTCACTTCTGATTGATAATCACAAACCTGCTGCACTTTGTCTTCAAGAGACATTCTTGAAAGAGGATGACACTATCTCCCTCAAATTTCATTCTTTATATAACAAGATTTACACTGAAGGCAATAAAGCCCAAGGTGGAGTATCTGTCATTGTTAATAACAGTGTTCCTCACAGGCACATACAGATTGATACTTCCCTTCAAGCTGTAGCTGTGAGATTATCTTTACATAACACTATTACCCTGTGCTCTTTGTATCTTCCACCAAATAAACCTATACACCAAGGTAGTCTTGATGATTTGATACCATTAGGTGATATTGAAGATGAGTACCATTTTACATTAATTTGCCCTTATTTTAAAGACTTAAGATCCATATACTTACCGAAGTATTACATCAAACACCCCAGTATGTACAAGTTCATCAGTCTGCTTAACACTGATAACAAATCATTACTCATTAAACTTTCTAGTTACTACAAACATGCATTTATGATAAGAAGAAGTTATTATTCTATAGAATAGAAAGTAGTTTCAGGAATTGTATTAAGTTTATCTAAGTCGTCACTCTCATCCTGTATGTCTATCAAATTTTGCTTTTTATGCATATGTATAAGTTGTAAATGTACATGTCATTTTCATAGCATGCATGTAAAAATATAAATGTAATAACTATGAGCCTATGTGCTTAATGTTGAAATAAAATTATGTTATGTTATGTTATGTTATGATATCTCAACTACCTCAACCATTTGTACTTGTTGGTGATTTTAATGCACATAACACCATATGGGATTGTACAGATACAAACCGCCGTGGTGATCAAATAGAGAATTTTATGTCTGTAAATTCTCTTTCGCTCCTGAACGATCCAAGTGCAAAAACATATTTGCATCCAGCTTCAGGATCATATTCTTCTATTGACCTTTCTTTTTGCAGTCCAGTACTTTTCCCTGATTTTTCATGGAGATGTTTAGAAGACACTTGTGGAAGTGATCACTTCCCTATTATTTTAAATGAAAATAAACCTTCAGTCCTTGATCGTCCTCAAAAATGGAAGTTGTCCAAAGCAAACTGGAGTAAATTCCAGATGCTTTGTGAACAGAATATTGTTCACCATGCATTTGAGGACTGTGAGGACCCTTCCTTCATTTTTCTTCTTTGTTGTTTGATGCAGTTAAACAGTCTATACCTCAGACCTCGACAAATCCCAAACGTCCAGATAAACCTTGGTTCACTTCTGAATGTAAGGAAGCCGTTAGGGAACGAAATGCCTCTCTAAGGAAATTTAACCTGAGACCAACACAAGAAAACCTTAACGACTTTCGTATCCGCCGTGCAAAGGCAAGATGCACAATTAAAACAAGTAAGTACAAGTCCTGGAGAGGTTATGTCTCTAGACTTAAAAGTCGCACCTCAACCAAAAAGACTTGGGACATGATTCGTAAAATGAATGGCAAAGGTCCATCTCATATTAGTCACCTCACTTCAAACAACCAAGAAATAGATAACCCTCAGGACATAGCAGATACCTTGGCAGAGACTTTCTCGATGAAGTCCTCTGCTGAGAACTACTCTAAAAAATATCAGACCTTTAAAACAAGAGCGGAGAAATCAAAGCTCAATTTTACTTCTAAAAATGAAGAGCATTACAACAAACTCTTTACTCTTAAAGAACTTCAATTTGCCTTGAAGAAATCAAATGACACTTCTCCAGGTCAGGACCAAATTCACTATCAATTCCTCAAGCACTTACCACATTCATCCCTTTCTATTTTACTCGATATTTTTAATAATGTTTGGCAGACTGGTGAATTTCCATCCAGCTGGCGAGAGGCTTTGGTCATTCAAATTGCAAAACCAGGAAAGGATGCAAAAGATCCAAACAGCTACCGACCGATTGCCTTGACAAGTTGCATCTGTAAAACTCTTGAACGGATGGTTAACGATAGGCTTGTTTGGTTTCTTGAATCGAACAACCTTATTGTATCTGTTCAAAGTGGCTTCCGCCGACAACGAAGTACGTTAGACCATCTTGTTCGGTTCGAAACGTATCTTCGAGAAGCTTTTATTAAAAAGCAGCATGTAGTATCTGTATTTTTTGACTTGGAAAGTGCATATGATACCACTTGGAAACATGGTATACTTAAAGATTTACACGATTTTGGCCTCAGAGGCCGCCTTCCTGTATTCATTGCAGCATTCCTGGATGAACGGCTCTTCCGCGTTCGTGTTGGGAACACCTTGTCAGGTGCTCGCGAGCAGGAAATGGGGGTTCCCCAGGGGTGTATTTTGTCTGTTACACTTTTTAGCATTAAGATAAATAGCATTGTTAAAGCTATAAACCCTGGAGTGGACTGCTCCCTTTATGTAGACGACTTTGTTATTTGTTTCTGTTCCAGAAACATGGATCTTATTGAACGCAAACTACAGCAGTGCCTTAATAAATTGCAAATATGGTCAGATGAAAATGGGTTCAAGTTTTCCAAAACGAAAACCAAATGTATGCATTTTTGCACTCTTCGTAGATTGCATCCAGACCCCGATCTGACTCTAGGCAATACTAAACTAGAAGTTGTGCCAGAGTTCAAATTTCTTGGAGTCATTTTTGACAAAAAGCTTTCTTTCTTACCTCATATTAAATCTCTTAAAAAGAAATGCCAAAAGCAATGAACATTCTTAGAGTTATTGCACACTCAGATTGGGGAGCCGATAAGAAGGTCCTGCTAAGGCTATATCGATCCCTTTTTCGTTCAAAACTTGACTATGGTTCTATAGTGTATGGATCAGCCCGTAAATCCTATCTCCAGCTGCTAGATCCAATACAAAACCAATGTTTAAGGCTTGCCCTAGGCGCCTTTAGAACATCTCCTGTTAACAGCCTCTATGCAGAGGCTAATGAACCTTCTCTATATTACAGAAGGGAAAAACTATCTCTTCAATACTTTTTAAAATTGAAATCCAATCCTTTTAACCCTACTCATGGAGTAGTTTTTAACCCCTAATACAAACGCCTTTTTCAACAGAAACCAAATGCTATTGCCCCATTTGGTATTCGCATGGAGCCCATTATAGATAATCTTGGGGTAGACACTGATTCCATAGCCCAGTACAAGTTATCTGACATACCTCCATGGACACTGGACACAGCAAACTTTTTATTTGATCTTACCTCTGATAAGAAATCAGAAACAGATAGAGCTATCTTTCACAGTAAATATAGAGAGATAAAAGAACAATATTCTTCCTACAAACCTATATACACTGATGGATCCAAGGACGGTGATTTGGTTGCAGCTGCAGCTGTATATGGAGAAAGGTTTAAGAAATGCCGCCTTCCAGACAAGTCTTCTATCTTCTCTGCAGAGATAAGGGCTATTGATCTAGCCCTTAACCTGGTGGAAAATGCAAATTCCACCCGATTTATTATATTTTCTGATTCTCTATCAGTACTGCAAGCCTTACCAAATCAAAAGTTGGAGAACCCTTTGGTATGCCAAATTATTCAAAGGATCTCTCATATTTTGTCTTCAAACAGACTTGTGTTCTGTTGGCTTCCAAGCCACACTGGTATCATGGGTAATGAACATGCGGATAGATCCGCTAAATCAGCTCTTAACCTTCCCATTTCAGATTTTAAAGAACCATACACCGACTTTAAACCTTCTATTCTAACTTACATCACATCCATCTGGCAATCAAAATGGAATGATGATGTTTTTAATAAATTGCATTCAATTAAGCCTACCCTCGGAGAATGGTACCCTTCTTACAGGTCCGTACGAAGAGAGGAAGTTACAATTGCACGAATCCGAATTGGTCATTCATACATTACACACTCCTGGCTATTGGCTAAGGAAGATGCACCTGAATGCATTCCGTGCAATGCACCCTTTACCATCAAACATATATTGCTAGATTGCATTGATTTTCAAATAATTCGTGCAAAATATTTCAATGTCAACACTATTTTTGAGCTTTTTGAGACTGTCAGGATTGAATTAATTCTTTCCTTTCTCAAAGAGGTTGTGATTTACAATAAATTGTGATTCCTTACACATTCTAAATATATATACATTTATCAATATCATTTTTTCATCACACACTATTTATTTCATATTACACATTCATTACAAACAATCACCAATCATTAATTCTTTACAAATTTTCTGTCTACTTTTGTTCATTAATTAGAAATTCTTATTTATTTTTTCTCTAAACAAATACATTTTAACCTGTTAATATTTTTAATATCCATTCATCCACATCATCATAATGCGCGCTAAATGACCTTAGCTGTCGATGCGCCTTAAAACACCATTCATTCATTCATTCATTCACCAGTAGTCGTCTGAGGTGTTGTTCGATACATTAACAGAACATTTGCAAGCTTATGTGTCATACTCCATTTCATCAACAATTTTGGACTTTAATGCCTTTTAACAATCTGAACACTCCTCTCTGCCAAACCATTATAAGACGGGTGATATGGAGGAGTCAAAGTATGCTTAATACCTTTTTTCCTGGTTAACTCTTTAAACTCAGCTGAGGCAAATTGTGGACCATTGTCACTACAAATTTCTTCTGGTAAACCAGTACTAGCAAACATTAATCTCAATTGATCAATTGTTCTTTGACTAGTGGTCATTGGAAAGACCTCAGTCCATTTTGAAAAACTGTCAACAACAATCAAATAACTTTGACCTTTAAAATCAGCATAGTCAATGTGAATCCTCTCCATTGGCTTTGCTGCCCATTTCCATGGTTGAAGAGGAGCCTCAGGCGGTAAGTTTCTCAATGATTGACAAACACTACATATTTTGACCACTTCTTAAATTTTAGAGTCAAATCTCGGAAACCAAAAATAACTGCGTGCAAGAGATTTCATCCTACATATGCCTATATGCTCATCATGTAATTCCTGTAGAATTTTTGACTGAAGACTTTCAGGAATAATGACTCTCATACCACATAGTATAATACACTGTTCTACAATAAGCTCAGTTTTTCTTATGAAATAGGGTTTCAAACTTTCATTCACCTGTTTTGGCCACCCATTCATGATATAATGGTGTACCTGACTTAATATGGGACAATCTCTAGTTTTATTTTTGATGACTGAACCATCAATAGGCATCTCATCAATAAAAGAAACATTCAAAAATGAGTACTCTTGTTCACTTTCCTCCTGAACTGGTAATCCAGACAACCCATCACAATTACCATGATTAGAACCCTTTCTATGAAATATGTCAAACTCATAGGCTGAGAGTATAATTGCCCAACGTTGCAACCGTGAAGCAGCTAAAGTAGGGATTCCCCTTTTTGGCCCAAAAATAGTTTTCAAAGGCTCATTATAAGTAAGCACCTCAAATTTCCTACCATATAAATACTTGTGAAACTTAGTTACCCCAAAAATTATGCTCAATGCCTCTTTTTCTAATTGAGAATAATTATTCTCTGCAGATGACAATGTTCTTGAAGCATATGCAATTAGTCTATCTTTTCCATCTGGTGTAACATGAGAAATCACAGCTCCTAAACCATAAGAAGATGCATCACAAGCCAATCTTAAAGGCTTGTTCATGTCATAATGAACTAAGACCTGATTACTTACTAAAAGCTTCTTGCACAGTTCAAATGATTCATCACAGGCTTTCGACCAATACCATATTTGGTTTTTCTTCAACAAATCATACAATGGATTCAATACAGTAGACAATTGTGGTAAAAATGCCCCGTAATAATTAACCAATCCCAAGAATTATCTTAATTCTGTTACATTTGTAGGCTGTGGTGCCTTTAACATTGCTTCCACCTTTTCTTGTGTTGTGTGAATACCCTCTGAATCAACCGAATGACCCATATAAATGACTTTTTCAGCCATAAACACACATTTATCTCTTCTTAGCTTGATATCGTACAACTCTAATTTTTCCAATACCTGTTTCAAGCTACACTAATGCTTTTTATCAGACTCCCCAGTTATCAATATGTCGTCAATTCTGCATACCACTCCTGATATCCCTGCTAATACTTTATCATTAACAGACTGAAAGATTGCGGGTGAAGAACTGAACCCATATGCTAACCGTTTGTATTTATAGAGTCCCAAGTGAGTATTTATTGTTAAATAATGCTCTGACTCTTCATCTTATTCTAACTGGGAATATGCTTGTGCCAAATCTAACTTGGTAAAAAATTTTCATCCAGACAACTCTGCAAACATGTCATCTACAATTGGAAGAGAATACATTTCTTCATTTATATTTTTGTTTACCGTGACTTTATAGTCCCCACATATTCTAATGGACTTATCAGATTTTGGAACAACAACAATGGGTGTAGCCCAATCACTTAACTCAGTTTTCTCTAAAATACCTTCATCTTCTAACATCTTTAATTCAGAAGTAACCTTTTCCTTGAGAGCATAAGGTACAGGCTGCGCCTTCTGAAAACAAGGTCTAGCCTTGTCCCGAAGGTTAACCTGTGCCTTAAACCCTTCTATTGGTTCTTTGCTTTTTGAAAACAACCCTATGTACTTATCGAGTAAATGATTCAAAGTGTATGACTCTTCCTGTGCTACCATGAAAATGGTTTTTCAATCTAATTTTAATTTTTGAAGCCAATCACGACCCAGCAGACAAGGTCGCTTGCCTTTTGCAACAAGCACTTTAAGTATGTACCTTTGACCTTCATAATGCATAGGAATCATGCACTCCCCTACAAGTTCTACTCTCTGACCAGAATAGGATTTCAAATTAACTGATGGAGTGTCAAGTGTATGTTTCCCTAACATATGTTTATAAACATCTTCATTTATAATAGTACATGCACTCCAAGTGTCTATTTCCATTGAAACCTCATGTCCATCAAGTGATAAAGGAACCGTGTATCTTCCACCATCTCTTCTCGATGTGTAAACGGTAAACAGGCCCAACGAGTCGTCTTCGTCCTCTGCATCAGACTCTTCGATACAGTTGGTAGACTTCGGTTTACATCGGTTGGCAATGTAACCCCTCTTCCCACAGGAAAAACACTTACTGTTCTTTAATTAACACTTAACATCATAATGGTCACCCCCACATCTGAAGCACTCAACCGATTTCCCCGTGCTTTTGACTGTTTAACCTTTATTTGGCTGGCTACCTGCTCTAACAGTCTTTTTACTATTAGATTTTATAATTGGCATGGACTGTCTCTGCTCGCTCTTTCCCACTGAACGCATAAGTGTCTTTTTCTGCAGTATCCATGGTAACCGTAATATTTACAGCAGTATCAAAATTTAAATCAGCTTCTGCCAATAGTTTTCTCTGGATTGGTTCTGACTTCAGTCTGCATACCAATCGATCACGTAAAGCTTGTGGTAAAAAAGTTCCAAAGTCACAAAGACCAGACAGTTTCTTAATTTCGACCACATAGTCCGAAACCGACTCGTTCTCCCGCTGATTTCTCTTGAGAAATTTGAACCTTTCCGAAATTACCAAGGGTTTGATGTTGAAGTGGCTTTTCAGCACATCCACTATTTCGTCAAACGACTTGTCTTTGGGCATGTTCGGCTGCTCCAAGTTTCGTAAAATTGTGTAGGCCGATGATCCGATGACGGAAAGGAAGACCGCCACCAGTTTTCCGTCGCCTTCCTCGTTGGCTTGGAAAAACTGGTCGGCCCGCTCCACATAGCTCTCAAAGCTCTCCTTTCCTTCGAAAAATTCCCATAATTTCCCAAATCCCATAGCGTCCTCGCCAATTGTAATATAGTGGGAGGGAAATAATCAGAAAGAGAAACCACGTTTTACGATTTATTTGATATCAGGGCTCTCGGAGTAGGACTAGGAATGGGTGGTTTCTTGCCAGAGAGTTTGTACATGCTTGTTCTGTCTCTCAATCTCAGATGCTTGAGACTCTGCTTGTTCAAAAGCCCTTGCAATCTCTCTCGTCTGTTTTAGAGTCAGGTTCCTTCCCTTTTCAAGGAATGTCAATCTCATTTTGTGTAAGAAGCAGTTTTCGATGATTTGGTCTCTGATGTGTTCATACTATTTATCATCAAAAGCACAAGTATTAACCTTCTCCCTAAACCGTGTAATGTATTGATCTAATGTTTCATTAGCCTTTTTGCTCTTAGATCGAAAAACGTGACGTTCAAAGGGAATGCTCGCCTCAGGTGTAGTGTTCATTCAAACCTGTTTTTGTCTTCTTGTACGGGTCGGCATCTTCTCCCTCCTCAATGTTCAGCGTATATAAATGTCCTGCACATGTAGACCTGCAGTATGTAACAGGGGAGCCCGTCTTTGTTTGAAATCATTTATCCAATTTCCGTCAGCATACAATTCAAACGCACGCATCCAGCGCTTCCACCGCGGTCCGATGTTTGACGTGTCCGTACAGTCAAAATGCCCCAAAGCTCCAACATCGGTAAATACGACAGCCATCCTTGAATGCTATTGTTGTTCGTCGCCAGTTTATAACATTCGATTCTGTGTGAACCCGCTGTGTTGGGATTGATCGAATAAAGACGTATTTAAACTTTGAAACTTTATTTCGACATAACCGGAAGAACCGGATATAAACACAAAAATCCCGGGATCAGTCCCGGGATCAGTCCCGGTATATCCCGGTATCCAAATACATTACAGGTGGGGGTTGCCATCCTTGCTCTCTTGTGGGTGATACATGTGGTTTAGTTGTTGCACAACTGCATCTGTAACGTTACACGCTGGAGAAAAGGCCCCGATGCGTATGCTTTCGCGGCTCTGTTCGCTATTATCTAACTGATAATGGTTTATCAAAATATTTAACTTGGCCCTATTTATTTCATCTTTCTTGGCACATGCTACGATTAGATATTTCAGGATGTCGAATTTCGGTTCAAGGACCGCCGTCATAGCTTCAGCAATTTTGGTAAATTTCACGCTGGTTTTTACAATACAATACAATATACAATTTATTTCAGTGAAAAGGCCTCCGGCCCACAATACATATACATATTACACATTACAAATAAAAAATCAGATGTGCCCACACAATCATCAATACATTATTTGCTGTTATGTTTTAGGGGTAAAAGGAAATCAAGTAAAAATGTGCTGTAGTAATTTTGATACAAAGAAAGCTAGGTTTTTCAAGGTTATTTCAACATTACTTTTAAAAAGATTGTAAAAATGATCTAAGTTTGGACGAGCTTTATACCAGTTGTCTAAATATATATGTCGAATGTCTTCAAACTTTTCACATATAAAAAATGCATGGTATTCGTCCTCAACAATCAAAATATCTTTGTTAATAAAACAGTATAGACCAACCTTGTCATTTCTATCAACGTTAAAATTTCTACTGATTTCGATGTTAAGTTTATGAGCATCTAAAACGGACTAAGGCACGTTTATTGAATAAGGTTTGAGGTCAGAATTAATATATCGTTCTACATTCAAAAGTGATTTAAAATTTCTATAAAAGTCACATCTTGTTGAGTTACTTATAGATGTCACTATGTCATGTTTGTAAAGGACAGTCGCTTAATCTCTGTTTAAAAAGTTTACAAAATTATTTTGAGTCCCCCATTTCTTGTGAAATCCAAATAAAACCAAAACATCGTGAAAAAAGAAATAATCGTTCTCTTGTGACACAATTATTTCTACCAACTGAGTCTTGTGTTTTGAGCATTAAATAACATTGCTTTGGGTATCTGTGGTTTTCCATTTCAATAAGTCATGTACCTGGCATTGTTGTTTTAGCTTTGTACTTACGTAGATAATGTGTTTGTGTGGTGTTATGCCAATGCAAAATATTTGTTTTGAACAGAAATAGTTCATTATAATGGATTCTTGCAGCAACAAATCGTCATGCATTTATCAAATTGGATCGGAAGTATCTTGTGTTTGTAACATTTGGTTTAAACTGGAAGAGTGCTAACCGGTGTGTGAGTAAAAAAATCACTTCCGGTTTCGTGATCTTATTCTTTTTGAAATGAATCCGCATGGTCATACAAGAATGTTTATTTAAGAAATGATATTTTGGCCATAAAAAAGTACCGCATGACATTATGACTCCCCATATAAGGGCTTAAATCCCTTTTACATCAGTTTCTTTTACAAGGATTAACACTTTATCAACAGTGTTACAGTTATAGGGATTCTTCAGTGGGTTTCAACTGTTCTCGGTTAGGGATCTTAAGTTTCTTGCTAAAGGTCACTCCTACTGAACCAGCAGTGCTGTCGTAGATCGCAGTCGGGACACAAGGCTAACACACTTACCACTGGGACACACAGTATCATGTTTTATATGAGATGAGGTCCATTGGCTGATAAGTATAAGGAAAATGGTTTTACGAAAATTTATTTTGTTATTTAAGATAAGGGGTTTGATTAATGAGATGGACATTGCCATATGTACGATGAAAAACTGCCATATGTTTTTACACGATGTAAAACGGTCTAAAAACAATAAAATTCTATTACTCTGCTCTGTCTTATTGTTTTTTTTTTGTTATTTCCAAAATGCTTATATACATTTACTGCCTGAAGATGAAAACTTTCAGATTGAAATCATATTTACAGCTAGAACTCTGACACATATCTCAAATCATCGCCAGTGGATCAGTGTGTACTCGCCAATGAGCTGTTATTGAAGAAGCATCTTATTGGATACCCCCCCACCACCCCCACCCCTCCACACACACACCAAAAAGGTGTCCAACAACATAATCTACGATCATATCAAAGTAAGAGAAGCTGTTATATTGACTAACATATATGTTGTCATTTAAGGTAGAATACCCATAAACCGCGATTTTGAAACTCATTTTTTACCGGATTATTTGGTCATGCTCGGTAGTAAGCGGTCGGAACCGGACCTATTTGGTTTGATGCAAATAGTTCTGGCCAAGACCGATTATAAATATGAATGGTTCCGGCCTAGACCAATGTATACCGAGGAATGCCGAAGTAATCCGATGAATGAATGAGTTTCAAAATGGCGGATTATGTGTTTTCTACCTTAACTCTAACCACTGTACCACTGCATACAGTCCCCTAATAATACAACTATCTTCTGTATCTCACACTTTTACATGTAAGTGCGATACTATTTATCTTATCTACATCGATATAATCGCAATGTTGACATAACAGTTCTGTCTCTCAAACTATGAATTGATATGAGAGGGTGTAATGTATAAATATTAAGCAGTGTCTACATTTGAAGGGGCCAACCAAAACAAAGGCCCTTCGGTTTCAGTTATTCGTTAACTCTCTCTGTTATAATTGCGCCAATGTAGTGTTTTATGAGAATAGAGGGACAAGTTGGCCATGCCAACATTAGAGATGTTCCCTTTGAGGCACATCTACGGTCAAAGTGATTCGTAAAGTCTCTTTCATGCAGATACGCTTATGTGATTTATCATTGAGAAAGGGGGAATGGTTGTCCATGTCAACTTTAGATAAGTCCACTTTGAGGCTTTCCTTAGGTTAAAGTGATTCGTAAAGTCTCTCTATTGCAAATACGCCAACGTGATTGTTCATTGAAAAGGTGGGGGAACTGTCCATGTCAACATAAGACATATTCCCTTTGGTGTTCTTCTTCGGCAACAGGGACTCGTAAAGACTCTATGTTGTACATGCAACACTGTGATGAATCGTGGAAAATGAAATAAACTCCCCCAAGCCAAATTTGGACAAACCTCATTTGAGGTCCCCCTTTTTTCAAGCATGGTTGACATTCCGACATGTTGATTAGATAACCGTATAAGTGGTCAAATAGATAAATACATGTAATTAGTGGTGATAGGTATATCATTAAACTTTGAAGAGGATTGACACATTTCATACACCTGTGTGTGCAAAATCGTCACCTGGAATCAAACGTTACCGTATCTGTGTCGTGCATCTTAGTGTTAGTCCGATAAGCTCAAAGAGGAATTGGATTTGATTCATTTATCCATATTGGATTTTTGACAGGTCATATGCAACAACAATAACAGTAGCAGACTAATGATTAAAAGTGTTTAAGAAATGACTTTGCCCATCTAGTATTGTACTTAAACTATATTGTTAAAACGAGAGATTATGTGTTAAAAGCAATCTCCGTCAAAAAGTCATGTTCATTATACCGAAGCTAGCAGTATTCATCTGTTTGGCCATAACACAAGGTAAGTCATGTGTTCATTTGTATAACTCTTTGCTATAGACTTTAGATTGTAGTATTATTTTTGCACTATAATAGCAGGTTATTCATGAAACATAGAACACGAATAGGTGGAGTCTGATAGACTTAATACTTGCTTTGTTAAACACGGCTTACGAAGGAATGACACTTTAAAATGATTTAATTTCATATCGATTGTTTAAAACCAGTGTTTTTACGACTGATATGTTTCATTTACGATTCTGCTTGCTGGCAATCGCTCCCAATGCGTGCCAATGAGAGATTGGAAAGTGGACCCGCTTCTCACAGGATTCGAACATAAGACACTCGCATGCAGAGGCCCGATGCTCTACCATTGGTCCTCTATTCTTACTAGTATATTGGCTGAATAAATCGATATTGCCGTTTATAAGAACTGCAAAAAGGAGACTCCCACAAAACAAAACATGTATCAAGTAGGCCTGGCATGTTTTGGAAAAATATTTTTAATAGAAAATAAACTAAGTTCTTAATACATCTTTACTTCATCTGGTGGAAATGATTTCAAAAACCATTGTTAAAAGACGCTAAATTGCTCTTGATGAGTCCTTATGAAAGGACATTATATATGCCAATCGTGTACACATTGTGTATTGTATATGTTACGTTATTCACGTTAGTTTTATGACGTCGTTGTACTTGTTTTATTCCCGATTATGGATGCAGTTGCACGCGAACATTAAGTTTTAGTGGGATGCTTGTTTGGGAATGGCGATTAGGGGAAAAAAAATAAAGTTGAAGCTACTGACTTTGAGCCAATTCACATTTTCCTCAAAATTAAATATTTTGAACGGACACCAGCATGAGTTGTGTAATATTACGGTACGTTTATTAGTTTCAACTTATTTATTCTACATTGATTGTGAAGTAAGTTTTTGCTCATATGGATCGTTCTCGATTTTCCTTCCTGGATAGGCCTACTGTACATAACCAGTATAAAGCTTATCGTATACTGCGAACTAGTATGTATGGGCCAGGCCTCCAGGCTAAACAAAGCTACGCACAGGATTACTTCCCTTTGATTTTCTGCAGTACATTTATGAAAAGGGAGATCACTGCGCAAGAAAAATGAACCAGCACATGACCCGAATATGGGTTAATAAAACGTCGCAAAGTGCACCCTGCTTATCACGTGAATACTTTCCAGAAGCCACTATAATACATTGTACTAGAAACAATCACGATTTCAAAATAAAAACAAAATCCGACTGCAAAATGCCGTAAATCGATAATTTAGAGGTTCCGAAAGGATGCGGTTATAGCATTTGCCGAAAATCAATCCCGCAAATGGACAAGCTGTCATTTCCTTCACAAGTAGCCTTTGGTTTCGAACGTATTGTTTGAAACCAAAGAATGAATTCCATGTCTCCTATATTCAAACTAATTGAAAACTTACCCTTTACGGCAAGTCCCATGTGCCGTATAATTTCCTTTTTATTTCAAACTGGTGTACTTATTTATCTAAATTTATCTAGAACCCAGAAGCCATAGTGCCTAGGCTATACCACTGGACCACTCTTCTCCATTGTATACGTCTATTTTGGAACATCTTTACCTCCCATGACCCGCTTTTCGACCTTTACATACAATGTCTATTGTAAATGCGTTTTCCTTTTTTCTTTGATTTCAGGCTATGGTCAAGGAGCACTCGACTGTGAGAAAGACCCTTTTAATGGTACGTAGGCCTATTCAAATAAACCTACTTGGAACCTTTGTCCAGATAGGTGAAGCGTTTGTGTTTACATACCCTCACATAAATAAGTTATTCGTCGTCAAAAGCTGTATGGACATTCGTTCGTTCGAATGATGTATTGTTGTAAAACGAATGTCGAATCGCTTGTAAATGGATTGGCAAATGCGGTCTTTTTAAAATGAAGTATCAGTTCTGTGAAGTCTATGAGTTGGTTTATGTACAAAAGGTCTACATGTTGACGACGTTTTACCTTGCATTTATGAAAAAGGAATTCTCCAATGACGTAATAATTTCTCATCTGCTATATTATTAAAATAACTTACATTACAAGAACAACAAAAAAAAGTCGCCGGTTTAAACTGTCGTACGGAACTAATATGATGAATAGTGAGCACATGTAATTTTGAAAGTGTTTGGCAAAGAAACATGGTATCTCATGCATGTAGGTATTATATGTCCATTATAAAGGGTAACGAGTTAAGTTACACATGCTTACAAGTTACGTACGGTGTCATCTACCATGCTTTTCTTGTAATTATTCATTTCAGACAGATACTTGCAAAGACGTGCCGCAAAGCGATCAGTCGGTGCCGATTCAACTTACATATAAGTCCACACGGTATTATTTACCATGTTTTTTTTGCAATTATTCATTTCAGGCAGATACTTGCAAAGACGTGCCGCAAAGCGATAAGTCGGTGCCGATTCAACTTACATATAAGTCCACACGGTATTATCTACCATGTTTTTTTTTGTTGCAATTATTCATTTCAGACAGATACTTGCAAAGACGTGCCGCAAAGCGATCAGTCGGTGCCGATTCAACTTGCATATAAGTCCACACGGTATTATCTACCATGTTTGTTTTTATTGCTATTATTCATTTCAGACAGATACTTGCAAAGACGTGCCGCAAAGCGATCAGTCGGTGCCGATTCAACTTACATATAAGTCCACACGGTATTATCTACCATGCTTCTTTTTTGCTATTATTCATTTCAGACAGATACTTGCAAAGACTTGCAGCAAAGCGATCAGTTGGGTGCCAAGTCAACGTACATGTATTTCCAAGTAAGGTACCTTGTTATCTACCATACTGTTCTTGTAATTATTCATTTCAGACAGATACTTGCAAAGACGTGCCGACAAGCGGTCAGTCAGTACTAAGTCAACGTACATATACTTATAAGTTACGTACAGTGACTTCTACCATACTGTTCTTGTAATTATTCATTTCAGATGGATGCTTGCAAAGACGTGCAGCAAAACGATCAGTCGGTTTTGTGGGCATTACTCACTGTCGTAAACAAGAGGATTTCGACGGATCGATTCTACTGATTGACGTGAAGACTACCAACAGCACAGAGTCTCTCCGCACTGTCGGTACGATATTTGTGGTTTGGGCTAGATACAATGACGCAAGTACACCAATTTGAAATAGAAATGAAATAATAGGGAACATGGGGCTTGTTGTAAACGGTAGTTTTTCAATCAGTTTGAATAAGTATTAAACTATAGGAGACATTTTAACATTTGGTTTTACACATGGATTTCGAAATTATAGATTAACATTTAATTCACACATTAACTTCGAAATAAAAGGCTATTTGTGAAGATACTACCACAGTAGCTTTGATGTTTTACCGATTTGCGGGATCTTTTTCCGTCAAATATCACTCTCGAAGCCTTTCGGAGTTTATAAACTACCGATTTACAGCAGTGTGCTACCTGATTTTGTTCTTACGTATTTTGAAATCGTGACTGTTTCTAGTGTTAACGGATATTTGTTTTAGGTAAGATCTCATTTCCGAAGGATGCGCATACCAACGCCTTCCCCGATTGAAACATAATGTAATGAGTAATGTGAACTTTTATGCGCGTATTCAAACAATAACAAAGAAAAAAAGGAGACAACTTTGCCAATCTTTCCCCCGTGAATTAAACTTGCTGTTGATCCCCTTAATCTGACTTTCATGGCATACTATTTTAAGAAGCAGCGTGAATAAAGAAATTTCCCGTTCACAATGAGAATTTCTACTCTTGTGGCGGGGGGTAGTGTCGGGTGTGGGGGTTGGTATCTTTGGGGGAAGTTACTCTGTGCGGATATAAACAAATAAACTAACAGTTTTGCCAGATTATGGGTAAAGGGTTAGCAATCAGAAACATAATCAGTAGAGTTACTCAATGAAACACTGTAGGAAAAGGGACAAGGACTTACTTGATTACAGTGAACCCTCGTTTATCCGGACCCCGATTATCCGGATGTCTCGCAATCCGAACAAAATTGTAAGGGTACAGAATAATTGGACCAGTTTATTGCAGACGACTTTTGAAAACATTGTGGGTAAAGGAGAAATTGCTCGTGACGAGCAATTTCTCCTTTTCCCACAATGTTTTCTGCCATGTCAGAAGATTATCTTTGAATTTCATCACGTTTTGATATGTCTTCTGCAAACTCTTTCAATTTGGAACGGTCGACAATTTGGCGTTTGCTAAAGAGTTATAAGTATACCCCGCTCATACAGACCGTTTATGTCTTAATATAAATAAGAACATGCTCTGCTTCGTTAGTCCGGATTATTCGGTAAACCGGACATTTTGTTAGGAACGGACATTTTCGGATAAACGAGGGTTCACTGTATCTCCATATAGAAATATTGATCGGACGGGGTCTGGTCGAAATGCACCAACAGCAAACGAAAATTATATAGATGGGGAGTTGGAACAATAAACAACTAATTGACATTTTGATCTTAAGATAGAAACCCTTTTGATAAAAGGAAATATTGCTTGGTTCAAGCAATGTCTCTTTTTATCACAATTGTTGATTAATTCTTCTGCTGGAGATGCTGAAAGTCAGGCACCATGGATTGATTGTAGATATTTGTAATGGTTTCACGATATTCCCGGATCCATACTCACTGAAGAAGTAAAAAAAGGATGTCCAAACACTTTTCGGAGGTACTTGTAAGCTGTTTAAAGTTTCTGTGCGTCATAGGATTATTTTTTTAAACTTTCGAAAATAAAGGAATATAGAATAAGTTAACATTTCAGCAGAGAAAACAATCGCATATAAGATGAATTTTGAAATTTTTCCTATTTTACCGAGGGAAATCCGACATAATTTAAATATAGCGTCAAGCTATAAACAACCGGTCACGTGACGCTCACGTGATACTAAGACTACACGCTGAAAACAAAAATGGACGGTGACGCTAATATCTTCTAAGCTAGGTGTACATCGTCACGTGACAGGCACTTTACAGCCCACGTGACGTAACTAATTACCATATAGCTGTAGTAACATACAAAAGTCGAGGCCGTGGGAATTTTCCGTCAATATCTTTATTTATACCGCGATTTCGGCGATTTTTTTTAATGAATATTAATAAGAAGCATAGCTGAATACCATACGCAAATTCTACTTTTTACGTATATATTTAGTGTATGACGTCCAGGATCTTTAACAATTTCATCTCCAAACCTTTATAAGAATATATCACCAGCTTACCTTTTGTATTGCGTATTGCAGCCATTCTTAAGTAACGAAAGAGCAAGTAAAGTGGTTCTTTAGAAAAACGACATTATATTTCACTACTTGCTCTAATTCTTTTATCTCTTTTAAATTGGTGAATGTATTGACCCTTTAAACGCATATTAGTTTGATTGTATGTCTGTGAAACCAATACATAGTTAAGTACATTAACTGTGTAACAAATCTATATTTATTCTATTCCTCCCTAACCGGTCATACAGAGAACGTTACCCAGCACGACGAACGACACAATGCCTGTCTGATGAAACGGTTACGGCCAAAGGTGACGGGGTACCCGGCTGTGTCTAATGCCCAGATCGATTACAGAGTTTGTGATGTGGATGATACTCTTGGCTACATAGTGCTGGAGTATACATGTATCAAAGGTTAGTATCATTGTTTTAAACGCATTATATTTTGTGTGGATGATACTCTGGGCTACATAATACTAGAGTATACATGTATCAAAGGTTAGTATCATTGTTGTACACGCATTATATTTTGTGTGGATGATATTCTGGGCTACATAATACTGGAGTATACATGTATCAAAGGTTAGTATCATTGTTGTAAACGCATTATATTTGGTGTGGATGATACTCTGGGCTACATAATACTTGAGTATACATGTATCAAAGGTTAGTATCATTGTTGTACACGCATTATATTTGGTGTGGGTGATACTCTGGGCTACATAATACTGGAGTATACATGTATCAAGGGTTAGTATCATTGTTGTAAACGCATTATATTTGGTGTGGATGATACTCTGGGCTACATAATACTTGAGTATACATGTATCAAAGGTTAGTATCATTGTTTTAAACGCATTATATTTGGTGTGGATGATACTCTGGGCTACATAATACTGGAGTATACATGTATCAAAGGTTAGTATCATTGTTGTAAACGCATTATATTTGGTGTGGATGATACTCTGGGCTACATAATACTAGAGTATACATGTATCAAAGGTTAGTATCATTGTTGTAAACGCATTATATTTGGTGTGGATGATACTCTGGGCTACATAATACTGAGTATACATGTATCAAAGGTTAGTATCATTGTTGTAAACGCATTATATTTGGTGTGGGTGAAGCTCTGGGCTACATAATACTGGAGTATACATGTATCAAAGGTTAGTATCATTGTTGTAAACGCATTATATTTGGTGTGGGTGAAGCTCTGGGCTACATAATACTGGAGTATACATGTATCAAGGGTTAGTATCATTGTTGTAAACGCATTATATTTGGTGTGGGTGAAGCTCTGGGCTACATAATACTGGAGTATACATGTATCAAAGGTTAGTGTCATTGTTGTAAATGCATTATATTTGGTGTGGGTGAAGCTCTGGGCTACATAATACTGGAGTATACATGTTTCAAGGGTTAGTATCATTGTTGTAAACGCATTATATTTGGTGTGGGTGAAGCTCTGGGCTACATAGTACTGGAGTATACCTGTATCAAGGGTTAGTATCATTGTTGTACACGCATTATATTTGGTGTGGGTGCTACTTTGGGCTACATAATACTTGAGTATACATGTATCAAAGGTTGGTATAAGGTTGGGATCCGCATTGTTTGTGAAAGGATGTTGTTCTGAGACTTTATTGTCCACATTGTATTGAGGAATAACGTGTTACATAGGTTATGCGTGCGTGACGGTTGTGTCACATAGGACTGGAGTTAACGTGTATCAAAGATTGGTATTGGTGTGGAATCTGTCTGTATTGAGAGGTTGCTATGAGACCACATCGGTCACATTGTACTGAAATTTCCTGTATCAAGGATTAGTATCTGTGTGGAACCAGCATTGTATGGCGAGGGATGTTGTTATGAGAACGTATCTTTCAAGTTGTACTAGATAGTTCCCGTATCAGTGGTGTGTATCTTTGTGAAATCAACATTGTGTAGGGAGAGATGTTGTTATAAAAGCGTGTATGTCATATAAAACTGAATATTCATGTATCAAAGTTATAGATCTTTGTAGAATCAGCATTTCATTGGGTGGTTTGCTTTCATGAGACGTTTTCGGGTCATATCATATTAATAGGACATCTAGTCATGCCTCTCAAAAGAAATTCCAAATTACATGAATGTTACCAACGCAATATCATATCTGCAAGGCTTGCGCCAATGTATATTTTTCAGCTGAATCGAACCACATCGGAACCAAACGAAAGATCCAACTCCCACAATGCTCAGGGGGCATTACCGGAAGTAGAATTAGAATCGATACGACGGACTTCCCGGATTCTGGATGGAATAACACCGGAAATGACTGCAACTGTACCATCAGCACTTTGTCGCGATTTCTGAACGTAACGACCTTTGTTATGCGACTGACCAAACGACAACGTGTAAGCATTGCCAATGACGACGGTGTAGCGTACATGCGCACCAATTTGACCCAGAACGTTGTCATGGTGACGGACAGACTTCCGGTTAACGGTACATTGTGGCTTACATGGAACAATACAGAGCGGGTGGTAGTTAATAGTTCTAAATTCTGGATGGAAATTGAAGGTATGTTGTAATTACGACATACAAAGATTCAGAAAACTATTTTTTGTATTTTGTTTATTTACTATTTAATAGTTCTCTTGAA
This sequence comes from Cerastoderma edule, assembly GCA_947846245.1. Taxonomy (NCBI): domain Eukaryota; kingdom Metazoa; phylum Mollusca; class Bivalvia; order Cardiida; family Cardiidae; genus Cerastoderma; species Cerastoderma edule. The sequence continues at coordinate 13,073,528 of OX401420.1, forward strand.
TCAGTTGAATTGGTACACGTTTCAACTGTTCAAGTAAAAGTACATTTTCGTATCAATTATTGTATGTGAACGACCTGTTTCTCTTTATTGCCTTCTTGCACATGAATGTACATCGAATCTTTGCAAATGTTATCTATGGCCTTACTGTGTTAAAATTCTGAACTTGATATCCGAATATCTAACTCCGCCTGGTTTCAAATTATGGTAGCAATGTACCCGAACTGTTAAGAGAGATAGTTTTATAACCTAACGGTTTAATGGAATACCGATGTATCTGCATGCCTTAACCCTCTCCCAAACAACAAATTTTCGACTGTCCCAAATTGAAAGGGTTTGCAGACGACATTTCAAAATGGGATGATATCGGAAAATAATCTTCTGATAGGGCAGAAAACATAGTGGGAAAAGGAAAAACTGCTTGTTACGAGAAATTTCTCCTTTTCCGACAATGTTTTCTAAAGTCGCCTGCAACAAAGTGGTCAAATGTCGTAATTGTTTGGAAAATAGTGAGGGGGTCTTCCCTGATCTATTATTAACTTGGCATTGTAATACAGATTAAGACTCGGTGACGCACCATACAGTCCCAGTAGAACAATGATATTTCTGTATGAATCAATGAAAAGTTATTGAATTATATGTACGCAAGTTTTCGTAGTACATGTACATGTATATTATGAAAATGATTACTCTAAATATGTCCATGTGTTGTAGTGTTGGCCATAAGCCTAGACATATATTACAAACATATATTACATATACATATTAAATATTTTACGTAGTTATTTTGTTTGTAACATTTAAGGTGACTTATACGCTCATTGGGCCGGGTGACTTTTTTCCATTTATCATGTATGTTAATATGTTGTATATGCACAAGTTTCTATCATAAAAAAACTTATCTTATCTTATCTTATCATATCTTATCTTACCTTAAGTCCTCCTCAAAAGAGAAGCACTTTCTATAGTCTTGCACTGAACCCTCGAATTCCTCTTTTTCTCAACGTCTACTGTCACTTTCGAAAAGGACAAGTCAATAATGTTTATTTTTGTAATTGTATAATTGTACAAAAGTTGTTTTGTTGTAATACTTATTTCGTGTGGGGAAGGACCGAATCTAAGTTACAGAACTTGTGGTCCAACCCTTAAGCATCAGTTAGCTGAATTAGATTATGCTTAAACAAACAATACCTTCAGCTGATGGTGCCAATATAAGCGTGAACTGTTTCCATCCACGTATAAATGAACCGACGGAATCGCCCATTTTCACCACGGAGTTGAACTCCCGCGAAAGTGTCCCAACAGATGTGACGAAACAACCAAACACGGGGCAGTCCGCATCTCAAAGACAATCGTTATCTCCCTATTCTACGACAGACGTAATGGATTTTACGACAGATTGGGTACCAACGAATTCGTCCACAGCCGCTGAGAAAAATTGTGCGTAAAGTAGATTTAATGTATTTTTCGGTATATTTGTGTGTGTTTCCTTCTTTCGCTGAGTCAATCCACTTATTTAAAGTACTTTAAAGTTAATTTTCAATTATTCTTCAGCTTTCACAATTAAGTTTAAACGAGCGCAAGTATGGCTTTTAAGTATTTTTCAGTATATATGTGGGGTGTGTTTTCTCTCAAGTCAATCCATTTGTTAAGGGTCAAGGTAAAACATGCCAGTACAAGGCAGAAACAAGTGAATTTCTAATGGCTGCTTGACCACTAAGATTATATAAGAAAATGGAAGTAAGCGTGTATCTTTAATGCTGTAAAACAGCAAGCAGTGTTATTGTATACTATGTATTGGGAAAGTGCCACTGGAAGCAAATCTAGAAGTTCTTATGTAACCCTTTACCAAACGCCACATTTTCGACTGTCCCAAATTGAAAAAGTTTGCAGACGACTTTTCAAAATGTGATGAGATTGAAAAATAATCTTCTGATAGGGCAGAAAACATTGTGGGAAAATGAGATTGGCTAAAAATGTTTACCATTTTGTTTAGACATATATCATCGTAGGTTGTCAAGATCAGTTATAAATGTTTACCTTTTCGTTTAGACATATATCATCGTAGGTTACCAAGATTGGCTATAAATGTTTACATTTTCGTTTAGACATATATCATCGTAGGTTGTCAATATTGGTTATAAATGTTTACATTTTGGTTTAGACATATATCATCGTAGGCTGTCAAGATAGGTTATAAATGTTTAGTTTTTCGTTTAGACATATTTCATCGTAAATTGTCAATATTGGTTATAAATGTTTACTCTTTCGTTTTGACATATATCATCGTAGGTTGTCAAGATTGGCTTTAACTGTTTACCCTTTCGTTTAGACATATATCATCGTAGGTTGTCAATATTGGCTTTAACTGTTTACCTTTTCGTTTAGACATATATCATCGTAGATTGTCAATATTGGTTATAAATGTTTACTCTTTTTTTTTGACATATATCATCGTAGGTTGTCAAGATTGGCTTTAACTGTTTACCATTTCGTTAAGACATATATCATCGTAGGTTGTCAAGATCGGTTATCAATGTTCACTCTTTCTTTTAGACATATATCATCGTAGGTTGTCAAGATCAGTTATAAATGTTTACTCTTTTGTTTTGACATATATCATCGTAGGTTGTCAAGATCGTTTATAAATGTTTACCTTTTCGTTTAGACATATATCATCGTAGGCTGTCAAGATTGGCTATAAATGTTTACTTTTTCCTTTCTGCATATATCATCATAGATTGTCAAGATTAGCTATAAATGTTTACTTTTTCCTTTCAGCATATATCATAGTAGGCTGTCAAGATTGGCAAAAAATATTTGCTTTTTCGTTTTGACATATATCATCATAATACTGCAAAATCGGTTATAAATGTTTAGTTTTTCGTTCCAGGTTGCTGTTGGACATGGGCTGGTTTCGGTTTTGCATTTGGCTTGCTCGTCGGTTTAGGTTTCGTTTGTTGTGTGTTGTTTTGTCGGGCCGGGAAAGAGCCAAAGGTAATATCGTTTGTGCTTGAAATACCAATTTACCACATAAGTTATATGAGAGACGTATTCTCTTTAATGACCTAGTGACGCTTTGTCGATATTTGTTTAAAGGTGGTTTAACGCCGTGCCATCAATCTTTCAGCTATATAAAGGCTTTTTCTTGATTCCCCAATAATTAGCCTTGAAGTTTCTTGCCAGAGGACACCCCAAACGAAACCAGAGGTATCGTTACGGACTCGAACCTATTAGCCCCAGGTTCCAAGACAGACACATTAACCACTGGACAATACACGACCATTGCGCTGATAGGAACTTAATAAGCCCTTCGTGTTCTAGTGGTTAGTGTGGTGGGCATGTATACCAAAGGGTCCATGTTCAATCCCCTTTGGCACTACCCGTTACGAGGACGTGTCCTTTGGAAAGACACTTCGGACACATGAAATAATGCTAACGAATCCCAGGAAATCGGTTATAGAACTAAGATACAGTTGGTACGTTGCTTTAAAGGCTCATAAAAGGTGGTTAATGCTATATCAAGCAATATATTATTTGGTAAACCTTCGGTCAGCTGCAAATCGTTATCATGTACAGCACCCATCAACACTACTTAAACGTAAAAAACCATCAAAATATAACCCATATTAGCCAGTTTGATAATTCAGATTGCCTGATTCTTTACCACTAACCTGGTCACGTGATACACAAACTTTTGAACTGACCAACCAGAATTCGTTATTTTGAATATGTAGGCAAACAGATTGTTGATAAACATTATTGAATTGGAGACAACTATATTCCAAGCACAAAATAACTTCTGTTAAAGAAGTTTATTCAATAGGGTCTCAATATATTCGTAAACTAATTTTTATGACTACTATTGACATGATAAAAGAACTGCATATTTTTGTTCAGTACAGTATTTGTACTCATTTTCTTTCATTTGCCTTTAATTCATTCTTTTTTTTTTAAAGAAAAGAAACAGAACGGAAATGACCATAGATTATTGAGGAACAGATCAGTACATAGTTCTCATACATATTTTTTTTATTTTAACATTAAGCACGTAGGCTCATAGTTATTACAATTCTAATTTGTATATGCATGCTTTGAAAATACAGTAGCAAACGGAAGGATGTTTATGAAATTAGTAAATTATTGATCGTTTTTTTTTTATCCATCTCATGTTTTATCCATGTGGCGTTTATAACGAAAGCGCAATACTGAGTTCACTGTCAGAAAGCGACTTCGGTCGTCTCTACTTGCACAAAAAAGGGTCCTACAATTTCACTTTTTGACTGATTCCTTCAAATCTAATTTGACGGATGGTCTGATCAAGTCCATACAATATTTTGAGTTTGTTCCGCCCCATCTTTCGTCCAAGGTGCCCCATTTTGTAAATTTAAAAATAGATACTCTGGAAACCAATGTGAAAACAGGAGAAATTGCTCGCCACGAGCAATTTCTACTGTTGTCATAATGGTTTTCACTCGTCTTTTCAAAGAAAGCCCAATCTATCATGCTTCTTTATTGCCCTCTGCTATGGATTCAAATTTCGGATGGCACGAAAATATCGTACTGGGGATTGGATTTGATTGCAGGAAACCACAACCAAAGTGTCCGTGCAAAACAGTAGCGTAGGGCAGAGTGTGTCCGGGCGGCCGAACAGTCCAAGTCAATCACAACCTGATCAACACGTGACAAAGGCAACATCAGAGACATCGAGGGGCTCAAAAAAGGTATATACCCCCCCCCCACACACACCCGTGTGGGTTGTGTTCTCCCTATTCTATCTGTATATCTATATACCCCTATCTCTACTCGCCCCCTCTCTCTATCAACAGTCCAACTTGTGTTAAGCAACCATCCCTTTAAACAGACAACCTGCCTTAAACAACCACTACAGAAAGCCTCATTGTTGGATTTATAGTTTACATCAACTTGTGTTAAGCAGCCAACCTGTCTTAAACAACCAATTTTCTCAGTTCCATAGGCTAGGCTCTTAACACAAGTTTGACTGTATCGCACTGCGGATTGGATTTGATTGCAGGAAACCACAACTAAAGGGTCCGTGCAATACAGTAGTATTGGGTCGAGTGTGTCCGTGCGGCCGAACAGTCCATGTTCATCACAACCCGGTCAAAATGTGACAAAGCCAACATCAGAGGCATCGAGGGGCTCGAAAAAGGTATATACCCCCACCCTTGTGGGTTGTGTTCTCCCTTTTCTATCTATATCTCTATATACCCCTATCTCTACTCGCCCCCTCTCTCTATCTATATTGTTCTTGGTATTGCATTGCGTGTCGTGTTGTTCTGTTATTCAGGAGAGGGACTGACTAAGCTTATACATGTAGCTTACGTTTCAATTCAATTGTAAAAAATATTGTACAATAAAATACGTTTAAACTTATGTTTACATGCTTTCAGTTTAGTTTAGTTTAAACATATTTTATTATGAAACATTTTTTTTTTAAAATTGGATTGGGACGGAAGCTATAAGCGTATTGAGTCCAGGTTCTTAATAATGTAACAACATGACATGCAAAACAATACGAAATAAATATGTAACAAATCAAGTTTAATTTGAACTTATTCCTTTTACATCGGTTGTGAAACAAGCCCTTACAACTTAGATTAATCACTCTCGATTCTGATTTATGGATACATGACTAGCACTCGCACCGAATGTGGAATAATGAAAGGCCGCAAGACAGATCCCGGCACTCACGGGATTCGAATCCACGACCCTCGTGTAGCGGGGCTGATGATCTACCCCTGGACAACTGTTCCCACAGTGCTTTCAAGGGACTACCTCATAGGTTGAGAATAAACTCTCCTTTTGATAAGATGTCTTCATCTGGAAAATTGCATAAAACTAGATTTCTGATACACTTCGCTCCCCTTTCATAACCGTGCGATGAAGATATTAGAGTTTATTCATGTATTATGGTGCAAATAAAGTAAACCCATCTTACGGTTTATCATATAAAGATTGTTCTAAATTTACCCCAGAAGTGTTATTTCTAGATACAATCAAAATGTTGGTTTTAATTCTTTACCACCTGCAGATGACATTTTTGCGTCTTGCAGCAGACGACTTAAGAAGAGCTTTGTAAACATGTGAAAATTCTTTCAATTCTGCTGTTGTGATATGTGAATAGATTCAGTAGATTTTATTACAACGGTTTCATTTGTCGACTACAATTGAGAGGAGTTTCATTAAAAACCTTTTTGTCTGCAGTATTTCTGTTATATCAAGGTAGTTGTAGCATTTTCTCCTTCGTGACAAGAAATGACTCATTGTAAACAGGTCGACATAATAGTTTTCTTCTCTCGCATCTTAAAATTGCTTTTTTTTACAGATGTGATGAAAATTGGAAGTAAAATTTGAATGTTCTTTCAAATTGCACAATGGTTGCACTGATATATGATACGCTCCGAAGATACAAACAATATTAGATTGTTTTTCATTTCTTTAAGTGTGTTTACAGTGAATTAACATTGGTGTTTTTTGTTAATAACAAATCTAGACATCGCTTTTGAGATCAACCACATATAGACAGTACATTCTTTGTAAAAGTGACGCTGCCTGAATTAATTATGCTTTCAACAGCTTTTGTTTGAATTTCAGACACCAATACAAAATCTGTATTGTTTCAATGAAATTTTATTTTGACTTTCGTTTCGCGTCCATGAACATGCATATTAAAGGCCCGTGAAAGGAGATGCTTACTTTATCAAACTATTCGTATATGATTTGGTAAATTTTGGTCAGTTTCAAATATTTTTTACCAAAATAATCGCGTCAGCACAACTTAACCCTTTCCCAACGTAAAGTTTTAGACTGTCCCAAATTCAAAGAGTTTGCAGACGACATTTCAAAATCTTATGTAATTGGAAATTAATCTTTTGAAGGGTCCGAGAACATTGTGGGAAAAGGAAAAATTGCTCATTACGAGCAATTTTTCCTTTTCCCACGTTTTCCAGATTCGTCTGCAATAAAGTGGTTAAATGTCCTTATTGTTTGGTAATTGGTTAAACGCGAAGTCGTAGAGAAATCAGACGTAGTTAGATTTACACACAACAAACTTGTAAACAAAGAAAACGATATGAGTTAGTCATATTATCTGTCATGTCGGGCATCTACGGTAACTTTATAAAGACAATCAAATTATTAATGAGTATTCAATGCCTTTGTCATTGTATTGTATAGTCCTGCTTGTATATGTATTTAAACAAAATTGCCAAATGAATGAATAAATGACAGGACAAATCTTTACGGACTGTAAACCTTTTACTGTTTGGATTGCCTGATTCTTCCCCCTGACCCGGTAACATGATACGCAAGATTTAGAACGGCCCATTCATAGAAAGGAGTCGGAATGCCAGAACATGTTTGTAAACGAACTGAATGTTAATAAACATGATTAAATTAGTGACAACTACATTTCAAATAACATACGATAAGAGCATTAAAAAGGGTATCACAGCCTTTATAAATCAACGTTTATGGCCTATGTGAACGCAATAATAGAAATCTATATTTTTTTCAGTTATTATTTTGTAACCCTATCATTTCTTGGGCCTCTCAATAGAAAACGCAGTCAGAAGATTCGCATTCATTAGAAAACTAGTATTGCCATGTTCTGTCGATGTTGTTTATTTCAGGAACCGGAAAACAAGCGCCGTAATGAACTTGGACCGATGGCGTAAATAAAGTACACCGGAAGTCAAAGATCAGAGAGATCAAAGTGCTGAAAAGAAGACAAAAATAAAGAAGTCAGTAGGACCTTATGTCTTTTTCGAATAATGTATTGATTCGGATAATCCGAATTCAGGAAGTATTGAAATTAATAACAAAGTTTCTTAAAGGAAACCGTTTCTTATCCAAACAATCATGGGACCAACGAAACCTGGACGCTTTTCTGGATCAGGCATGGTTGTCGGATATCGCGGGTTGGAATAATTGAGACTCGACCTAAAATGTGATGAAATTGAAAAATAATCTGTTGATAGTGCATAAAACGTTGTGGAAAAAGGAGAAAATGCTCGTTTAGAACAATTTATCCTTTTTCCCACAATGTTTTACATAGTCGTCTTCAACAAACTGGTCAAATATCGTGATATATTGGTAATGGGTCAAGCGAAGTCAAGATGGTTTAAAAGAGGAATGCATCACCGCATTACCTGCGAAATAAAAGAAATTTTCTATAAAAGCCAAAAGTGTATGCTCATGAATTTGTCTTTTGTAAGCAGGCGTTTAAACGCACTAGAAGCGAACTATTTAAAAAGGTGGTTGTGGCAGAACGATCAACGGCTCACAATGAGCGAGTTTCCTTGATTCGCAATTGTTGCCTTCATAAATCATGTTTCAGAGCACACGCTCACTTAGCTTCGAAAACAAAAATATGGATGTCTTTAATATTGTTCTTTGTCTGTAAAATATATCTGTATTCATAGCATCGTTTGTGAAAAGATTTTAATGTTAAAGTTTCTGTGCGTCATGGGTTTATTTTTTGAAACTTTCGAAAATAAAGGAATTTAGATTATTTTAACATTTCAGCAGAGAAACCAATAGCAAATAAGATGAATTTTGACATTTTTCATTTCATAAAAATCCGAGAGAAATCCGACCTAATCTAAAAATAGCGTCAAGTAGAGACATAGATAACATGTTATCTATGTCTCTTCGTCAAGCTATGAACAACCGGTCACGTGACGCTCAAGAGATACTAAGACTACACGCGGAAAACAAAAATGGACGCTGACGCTAGTTTCTTCTAAGTTAGGTGTACATCGTCATGTGACAGGCACTTGACAGCCCACGAGACGTAACTAATTACCATATAGCTGTAGTGACATACAAACGTCGAGGCCGTTGGGGTTTTCCGTCAATATCTTCATTTATACCGCAATTTCGGCGATTTATCTTTTAAGAATATTTGTTAGAAGCATATCTGAATACCATACGCAAATTTTACTTTTTACCTACATATATATTTAATGTATGACGTCCAGGATCTTTAAATAATATGTATAATCTATCATGTATTGATTAATATTTTATCTCGTTTGTGATCGAATATTGTTTTAAGAAATTTATGTAAACTTATAACTACTGTTTTATGTTTGGAAAGACATTGTACAAGTTCATGTTTTTCTTTCTTTTTCTTTATTAATTTGTCTTTCCAATACCAATCTTATTTGAAATAATGTATGCAAACGGCTGCTCAAAATGAGCGTTTTGTGCGAAATTAATTCTGCTGTGAACAGCGTTATTGTCATTCAATATTCTGATCCCCACTTTGTGGGCCACATTGGTGCAGCATCGGTAGAGGGTCCCGGGTTCGATCCCAGTTAGGTGAGGAACGAATTGTCGAGACTTGCCCACACATTGGCACGAATACTGTTAAAGTTTCTAGGAAGCAGTCATCGAGAGTAAATTCAATAAGCTTCAAGCTCTCATCACAACCGATGTTAAATGAATAAGTTTAAACTCAACCCTATTTTCCCTATTCTTTTTATATAGGTTTTACATCACATCAACATTATTTCAGTTATGTAGCGATGCCCCTCTCTTAATGATGGAGGAAGACCCCATACTCAAATGCCCATAAGGGCTGGTCAAGGGGGGTAGAACCATCGGCATTCCATAAGTCAGTCTGGACTGCTTCTCATGAAAATCCATATCACTCTCAGGATTTGAACCCACGCGGAGAGGGGCCATGTGATTTCAAGTTCTGTACTCTAACCACTAGGCCTCTATTTTCCCCAATACCTCACTTTAGAAACTATTGTGAGATTACGCTGCTCATTACGAGCAAACTATGTTTTTCGAAAGTGATAATTTCGTATAATTTCGTAACAGGTAACACTCGCTGAGATAGAAACATATTTGTTGAAAACAGCATAAATTCGCAAAAGAAACAAAACAAACACCTATCATGTGATTTAATTTTTATACAGATAAGTCGTAATAAACATGCATCTGAAGATTACAAAAATATACATAATATTTACAAGTAGAAATGTGTTGGTATGTAGTAGTATGTACAAAAGGTGAATAATGCCAAGTTAAAAGTGATTTTAGAATTCATAATCAGCATAGCTGCAAATGCTGTCAAGTAAACGGCGTTTGAATAACATGGAAGGTATCAAAGATATGTTTAGGGGACTCAAAACTAATGTTTGCTTTCTACATCGATAAAAGATTTAAGTTTCAATGTTCAAACTAAGAAGTCAACCAATTTTAAAGTAAATATAAAACCCGCATGTAATCATCGGCTTCTCCCTTTTCATACGACACAGAAAACGTTTCTTAAAAGTTAGTTCTAGAAAGATGTGTACTTAACTTTCCATGTCTGTATGTACGGTCAACATCTATTTATTGGTCCATCGCGCTCGCGTGCGATGTTTTTGTTTCAATTGAACGATACCGTTCCTGATATAAGGGGGTTGTATTCCTACCGTTGTATTAAGCATTTATCACCTGCTTACATTTCTTTTTGACTCGGCCATTTACTGCGTTGGACCTATATCGATACGAATGCTATGGTTTATATACGAGTATGTCAAATCACCATATTCTGATAATTTGTATTTTTGAACTATTCCAAACTTAAAGCAATTCATGGCTTCATTACTTGGGGTATGCAATTCCTCTTATTGCAAATCCAAATGTGAATATTAACAAAGAATGAAATCAAGATGTTATATTCCTGCTTAAATAACAATGAAGTCTTGTGTCATTAACTTCAGATCCGTTAAACAACTATGCGGGAGGGAAACACCCTACTGTTCCTTGAAGTAAAAAACCCATAATTCGCCATTTTTATTTTCATGCAAACGTCGGATTACCTCGGTACCTCTCGGTAAACATCGGTTTGGGCCGAGGATATTCGCTTTTTATTGTTCCGGACCCGACCGCAGTATAATTCACATTGAGCAAAAATAATCACACGTTTGTCGTTTTAGGAAAGGCGTAAATGCTAAGCTTGATAACCATTTCTGTCGAGTTGATATTTATATATTCTTTTCAACGACTATGCAAGGATTAATTGTAGTTTCAACGATTTTCCTGTTATACCAAAGCGACAAGTTACTTATTCAGTTATGTTTGGGGATCGGGTAAGCGTTCTAGAAAGACAAACTCGTGTTCGCAAAATGCGTAGAGAATGCATATATTAAAGATCCTTTTTTGTTTTGTATAAATCGCTTGTATATGTGATGTTCATGTTAATACGTATAATCTAAAGCACTAAATAAACTGTCTGTATCATTCAAAGGAGCTCTAAGTTGCCTCGCACCATATCTTAACGAACTCTGTAAGAAAAAAATAAAAGAGAATCTTATATAACAGAAATTAGAAAATATGAGAATTATTTAGATTGTTAGCAATATTTTTAATGACGTATCCAACGGGATATCAATGAAATAAATGTATGAGAGTGTTCGTGTAAAAATAAATTCTAAAAGATAGAAACTTTACAGATTATTGACATTTTCATCCGTTGTTACAAATGGAAAAAAAAATGCTTGTAACGATCTATTCTCCTTTTGTCCCCTAGTTTCTATTAATTATCACGAATTGTATTTTGAGATTAGATGCATTATAATCTGATATTCTAGGCGGCTGTTGTTGCTTTTGATTTGTAACCGTCACAAATTTCCATGATGAAGTATGATGATGGTGAACAATATTGTTAATTACATAATTCAAGTAAATGCAGTCAGTATAGTTGATGAAATAATACACGTACTAATATACGAAATAGAAGAAAAAACTTTAAAAGACAGTATATGATATGATTTGGTAAACGGATTAAGTGTGAAAGCTGTACTTTTGTATGATGCATGCTAGAGAAAAACAACTGAAATAAGAATCAGTTTGTATTTAAATTCTTACGGCCATGTAAAGGTGAATGAATATTTCAAAATTCAAAAGCGTTGTAATGGTTTTGAGATATATACCGCTAATAGATTGTATAATTATATACTGACGCTTTATTAATAAACTTTGCTTCAATAAATAATTTCAATTTCATATCACAAAACAATACAAAACGGTATTGTTTCAGTGACATTTATTTTCTCTTCTATGTTCAATCAACTCTAATGATACTTTACTTTATTTTCTTTGAACAAATATTTCCTTAGAAGAGTGTCCTATTGGTGGACACAAACAAACCTCTATCGCTATCGAAATGAATTCAGTTTTCTAGAAAAAGAAACTTATTCGAATGGTGACGGTTTCATAGGAAGGAGAATGTAACTGTAGCTTCTTTGAAAAACTCTCATAAGAGTTGTGTCCCTTTAATGAACAGAAATTTTTCGATGTAATTATTTTAGATGTTAAGTTGACGATTGTTGGAGCTTATTAGATGCATCTTAACAAGATGATTATATTGAGTGTCTATGAAAAACGATTTATGGATCAGGGTACCGTTTTACTAAAAAACTTACGGAAAATATTTGCGTAAGTCATAACTGATAGACATGGATAGTATCTTCAATTAGAATACAGTATTGCGATGTGACACGTCATTGGAAGCGTCTCGGAGAGACGATTCCAATGATGTGTTACTTTGCAATATTGCTTCACCCAATATTGAAATAAGAGTAATTGTTGTTTTAGACTTACGCAAATCTTAAGCGTAAACTGTTTACTAAAACAGTACCCAGCTTCGTAAATTGTTAACATAATCAATTTTAACCATGTTAAATGTTTTGCTCATTAGGCACTCTTAAAAGAATGTTACTTTAGCTTGTTAAAAAATAACTGTATACATTTGGGTTTTTGATTATTACCATTTTTCCATAAATGCTTAAATACGAATACTTTATCCACGAAATCATTTCAATGAAAGAAAACTGTCTTGCCTCATGACGGCATTAGGCAATGTAATCGTAGCTTGTTAAAGAGGAAATGTATTTTTTTCTCATTTAAGTTCATAAATCCATATATATGGAATTATGAACTTGCATAAGAAAAAAATAAATTAAATATGAATACTTTACCCTCGTAGTTGATTCGGCCGTCCCCATCAATGTCTGCCTGTTTCATCATGTCTTCGAGTTCTTTGTCGGATAAACATTCACCAAGTTTCTTCATAGCTACCCTGTAATGGAACAACGAAGAATGTTAATGTTTATAAAATAACCATTTAAAAGCATTCCATTGAATCAATACCTTTTGAAAAGTCATAACGAGCGACGATGTATACGGATGTATGAACAGATGGACTGGACATGTTTGATATGCTATCGTTAACTTTTACCGTTTGGTACAGGATAAAGGTCTAAGAATCCGAATCCTACGGCTCTCCTGGATCCACCGGTACATGTCTACGCTCTAAAGCGACTTGCCAGAGGCCACTCCCACGAAACGGTAGAGGTGTCGTAGGTGATCGAACCATAGGATACTTGAAACGCAGTGTTTTGAAATTGGTTGCAAATTATGGAACTCGCTGTGTGATATTGATAAAAAGACTTAATATTCTTACTGTTTATGAAATATGAATATACATGATAAGAAACAAACAAGGGTCCTGTTATACTGTTATATACTGATAAATATTGTTTATAGAGCAGTTTCGACTATGGAATTTTTATTGAATAATCAGCATTTGGATCAGAGCATTATTTTCTTTATAATGAAATAAGGATCAGGTTCGTGACTGGGATACTATTTCGGATAGCACAATATTTTACCTTTTCTCAGTAAAAACCGGATAGACAGGCTCTCAATATGTTTTGAGGTTTTGAAATATACAGGCATACGACAGTAACCGCACGAGAGAGGCAGATTCTCCTATAAAGGCACTGTCGCAGTGTTGATATACTTCCTTTTGCTTAGCGCGGACTATTTATGCAAAAATGGTTGGTAATTATTATAAACAGGCTCTGTTAATAAACCCCCAAAGTGTATGTGCTCGTTGATTAAATCGGGAATAATCACGTTAGCCCTTTTCTTGGTTGGTAAAATAGACAGAAACACTGAAACAGTAACGCCGTTTTCAGATTAAACGAACTTTTACAAAAGGATCCAATCTAGCCAGATGTAATTACATTTATTGCACTAATCACAAATATGAGGGGAACACAGCTAATTGTTTGTTACGAAAATATCCCAAATTTGAAAAAGAAGAAGTAAAAATATATATCTAATACGTACTAGGAATTACTTGATTTTGCTTAGAGCGTACCCTTTGACGACTATAGAAAGCTAAGATACGTTCCCTACAGACACATATGTAACACATATAAAAGCACACAGTTTTAAGCAAAATCTCCTTTTACCACAATGTTTTCAGTACTGAAAGACGCGCTATGCAGTTTGTTTTCCATTGACGTTTTATCTCATTTCCATACATGTGTTTAATAGATTTACTGATTTGTTTAAGAACAGAATAAAGGTAAATTAGGTTCTGAAGGCGTCAGAAATGCTATTGAGCCCTTTTCCCTATAATATCCGAATTTTTGCATCTGCTTCAGAAATCTGACAAAATCTGAGGCAAATCTTCTGTTGTTCCTTCGAATCATTGAGTCCTTTTGTTTTAAAATTTACCCTTATAATGTTCGGTAAGTTTCTTAAAATAGATTGTTGTGTCGTCTACTTTCCAGAACCTTAAATATCTGCTTAATATTGTTGAGGAAAGAAACTCAAAGTAACAAACAGGTTAGATCACAGGCCAGTCGCCAATTTACTTGGCGGCTGGCCTGGATCTAACCTGTTTGAATAAGCATGATGTTGGTTCGAGCACTTTAAGGGTTAATTCCATCCAAATTATTATAGACGAACAGTAATCATGAACTTTTCTTGTCGCCGTCTGCTTTTGCTTTCAATTTGGACCAATCAGACCCTTCCATATGACGAAATGGGTTTACTCGATTGGTATGCCCATCTCGTGTATTAAGGCAGTCTATAAGCGTCCCATATCGACTAGTTTGGTTTTATTATGGACGCCATCGGAAAATCTGAACGAAACGTATGGAACAAGACATGGCTTTATCGTCAGTCATTGCGGACCATATGTGTTTTCCAGAAAGAATGAGGATGTTACGTCCAATATCAAATATGCAATCACCTAACTAAGTCTTTATTTCGTCTTATGTCAAATATAATATATTATAATAACTAACGAGTGCGGTTGGACCTACGTAAATTCATTTCTCTGGTAGAAAATAAGATGAAAATAACCTTTAACGGTGTCTTTGCGCATGCAAAATTACTGTTTTTCTTGTTTTTACATCTATACTGGGTATTGTTTGTTTGAATTTAATCATTTTACATCGATTGGAAACAAGGTTTTTATATCTTAAACTAAAAATTCTCGATTCTTTGGATGGATGCACAAATCATGCCAAATGTGGATTAAGGTCGCAAGGAGAACAGCGCTACTTGATTCGTGATTCGGACACCTGACACTCGTGTCCCGATGCCGACGCTGTACTCTTGGGTGACTGTATTTGTTACGTATTCTTTGCCCGGTACTAAGAGTGCTTGGCGTAAAATTGTTTTACAAAACGTTCCTAACGGAAAAGGTTTCGATAAGACTAATTAGTGTTGGATTTGCTGTAACCAATTAAGGAACCATTATTGGAACACGATTTATCTTCCTGATCGCAAAACATTTTTCTCACCGATACGTTAAGTGCGGTTAAATGGAAACTATCTAAAGGTTTCGTGGCATTGCTATTTGATTCGATTAAGCCTTTTAGTGTTTAGGGAAGTTTAAAGAAAACAAAATTAATCCCAATTATCAGCGTGTAAAGCGCTCTTCTGAAATTGGGTAAAATTGATTGTTTGTCATTAGGTTCTGAGATTACGATTTGTTCATGAATACCAAATGATTTTTCATGTCTTCAGTAAATTTGCTAATTTACCTTAATCCTTTTGCATCAGTACCGATACATTTGAATGGCGTTATTTTTTTTTTTTTTTTTTTTTTGTAAAATCTTAATATTTATCATAAATCTTTTGTATCAGTACCAATAGGATTGAATGCTACGAGATATGATTATGTTGTTACAAACCTAGAAAGTTCCTTAATTCCTTTGCATAAGTGCCAATACATTTGAAAGGCATGAAATATATTTTTGTTGTTAGCCCTTAGAATGCTTGGTAATTTTCTAGAAAATAGATTTGTGTGTCGTCTGCTTTTCAAAACCTTAGATATCTGCTTAATTTTGTAGAGAAAAGTTACCCAGAGTAGCAAACGGGTCAGATAACAGGCCAGTCGCCAATTTACTTGGCGACTGGCCTGGATCTAACCTGTCTGCATCAGCACTAAGTCGGTTCCAGCACTAAAAGAAATAAATAACCAAGTACCTTCATTTATTCTTATACATCAATGCCGAAACGATTGAATCGTATGAAATATAATATTTTTGTTAAAAGCCCAGTGTCTAACTTAATCATTTGGAATTGGTTGAGGTGATAGTAATTAAATGACGGTTTGATACTTTGTAACTTTATCCTACATTAATGCTTAGAACGGTACTGGTTTGTTTCTTAAATGTTTACTTCTTGTGTACTGATGGGCCTATGGCCTTATGTATCATTAAAGTATATGTATCTATATTACCTTAATTCTTTGGCATCGATGAATCCGTTCCCGTCCTTATCAAATGTACGGAAGGCTGATCGGATCACTTCCTCTTTATGTGTGAACTCCGCATCACCTGCAATCAGATTGTCTGTCAGACATTAACATATAGATTAGTCCAGGTACAGGCATCTTCTATCCACTTACAACATTATATATCAATTTTATTATTCATTTGCTGCAGAAAACATTACGAATCACCTACGTATGGGTAATTGATCCATTTGTCACAGTTCCTACCCCCCCCCCCTCCCCTCAAAAAAAAAAGAGAACGTTTATTTCTTGTTATCTTGTGTTGTCTCCTCTCGATTGACGAGGGTTCTATTCTGCTAAACTGCTTGATTTACATCGCGTCGACGTTATTTTCGATATACTGTTATCTTTCAATCGCTTACTCAATCATACATAAATTCAATGTACCTACTACGAAAAAAATTAACAAACGAATATCTTTTTTGGCAATGTAACAATTTGTCACAATAGTTCTTAACTAAAACGAAAGAGATCGTATATGTCTCGTTATTTTGTGATGTCTCCTCTTGATTGACGATGGATATATTCTGTTTTATATAGAATACCCAGAATCCGCTATTTTGAAACACTTTCATTCGTCGGATTACTTCGTTCGTTCTCGATATACCTCGCTCTACGCCGAATAGTTCTGACCGAGGTTAACCGAGAACGACCAAAGTAATCCGACGACAGAATGAGTTTCAATGTGGCGGTTAATGCGAGGGTTCAGTGCAAGACTATAGTAAGTGCTTCATGTTTATGAAGCACTTACTATAGTCTTGCATTGAACCCTCGCATGGGTATTCTACATTAATTGCTTGATTTTACATTGGGTCAACAGTATGTCCGTTATGATGCAATACACGGCTCATAATTGAGGAAGAAAGACCCCCACAAGCTTACGTGTATATAAGGGAATCGCAATATAGCGCGGTAACTAATTTCCCCCTTTCACAAAGACAAATAGAGCCCACATATATGGAAGAGATAATCACATGGTTGCTTTCGGTATTCAGGACAGGGTGTTACTAGCCCATTATTAAATCATTACCACTTATTTCTACCATATGTAATTACTTTGGACAGAGCACAATAAATCAAACAGGAACTAGTTGGAAATGGGTTTCTTTTAGTTTGGTTTCACATTTCCACCTTCATTGCTTTTATCATTTACGTGAACATATCTTTTTTTTGTCAGACTTTGTACTCGTGGTTATTCCTAAAATCCAGAAGGTGAACAGCATATGAACTAAGAATAACGATGGTCCCGTGCTTTTCCGGAGAGACATGAGGAAACGACAAATAACAGTTTACTTTAACTATACTCGTAGATGCTTCCCTTGTTTTCCATCAATTGTTTTTCTTTTTCAATTGCAGTGACAATTCATTTGTTCACGACATCTTGGAAACAAGCAAATATGTAAACATTTTATGGTGTCTTGTCCAAGGAAATTTCGCAATAAAATAAGCACACTGGTTGTAATAAAGTTAAAACGTACCAATTTTGGCCATCTCCTGCTGCATAAACGAATAAAACTCCTGGAAATCAACTCTTCCATTTCCTGAAACAGAAAAAAAAATTAACACATCCTCTAATAAGATATAGCAAACTTTTACTTTTATTTCGCCGGCCCATTTACATGCTTAAACTATTACCAAACAATAACGACATTTGATCAGTTTGTTGACGACGACTCTGGAAAACATTGTGGTTAAATGAGAAATTGCTCTTAACAATGATTCAACAATGTTTTCTGCTTTATCAGAAGATTGTTCTTTTTTTTTTTCAATTTCATCTCATTTTAAAATGTCGTCTGCAATTTTTTTCAATTGGAGACAGTCGAAAATTTGGTGTTCGTTAAAGGGTTAAACGAATGTGTTCTTTTGTAGAGTGTTCTTTATTTTGCAAAAGTCGTATGGTGCTATGGGAAATGCGATAGAATGCATGATCTGACACGAAAGAACGAGTTATGGAAGTTTTGAATCAACACTGTTCCACGATTTCGTTTTGTTAGAAGCGGAAAGCGGGACATCCCATCTTGAATTTCTTCGCACGTAGCTGCTGGAGTATCCAAAGAAAAGTTTGAACTTATTTATTCTTAATCGATTGTGTTGGAAGCTTGAGGCTTATCAAATTCACTCACGCTGACTGCTTCCTGGATACTACACCAGTATTCGCGGCGGAGAGACGATTCCTATAATGTGTCGCATTGAAATATTGCTGTTGTCAATATCAAAACAAAAGGAAATGCTGGTTTGAAATTACGCACATTTGTATTGTTTGATGTCAGGTAGAACGCTATCAGGACCAAAGGCTAGCTAGTTCGAATGATCCAGACGTATATATTTCATTTTGCCCTTTCACCAGGTCACTTTACAGACCGATAACAGGTTGCCGTATAACATTTTTGATACCCGTCACTGGATCACGTGATCGCTGCGCGCACCTGTCAGTGTTGCATTTCCGTTTTGTTTCTCTTTCCTTGTCTTTTATTTTCATTTGCGTTTGTTTATTTGAATCAATATAGGCAAAAGGATAAATAGAATAGATGGTTGTTGTCTTTGAAAAGAAAATGTTATCAGGCTTGTCTTCGGATTATTATACGATTTGCCTTCGGCTCACCGGATAACATTCCTACGCCTCGAACGATAACATTTCCGATTCACGACACCAACCTTCTACTCTCTATCTTCACAGTTACAGCTTGGATCTTCCGAGTCACAGACTAGCATAAAACATAGCAAAGACGACCGAAGCAAATATTCCCCGATAATCTGATGCCACGCACGTCACTCTGGATGATGGGGAAATACCGTAAACGTCTTGCGCGGAACGGGAAGTCGCTAATTAAAACCGAAGATTAATTAAACGAGTGGTTTTAATTCAATAATGGGCTCCAGGAATACGCACGCGTGTTTACAAGTTTTTCGTGGTTAATAGATTAACCATGTCGACCGTACTACGGAATAGCTTCCGCTGAGGAATGAATTCCGCCACCTCGGAAGACGTTTCTCCGGCTCCGGTTTCCCGGAAGTGATTGGCGCCCGACACCCGTCCGAGAAATGAATAGGGTGGTTTAGGCGTTCTGTCGGATCGAACAATATGTATGTGTGTGGGGGGATATATCATGGTTGATTAATTGTCGGGTTGATATATTGTTCCACAGCACCTGCTCATTCAATTAGAGAAACTACAGTGACGAAATGATCAATTGCTCATAATGTACATTAATGTTATATGTTATATAGAAAAAGGAACCACCTTTCCTCCTAAAGGACCTTTTTTGTACTCTTGTACTTCACGAAAAACATCTTACTCATATTTAAATTCCCCGGTTTATTAAACGAATTGAATGAAGTGAAGAATATTTAGATAATCTCAGGTTGAGGACATATGAGAATTAAGATATTTTGTGAAACGCAGGCCAAGCGCAAGAATGATTTCCCTCTGGTCAAGGTAAAGACAACTAACAAATTGTTCATTCATTGACGATAGGGATAGTTCGCCAGATGGAGGAATCTGCTTATAAAAATTGTTATTTCGTTGCATGCACATTACCTATCTTCATTGCAGAGTTATCGTTCGTTCCTCACATGTTATTATTGTTGGGACTTTACTCTGGTGGAGATTGGTACTTTACTTTAGCGTGTTAGTCAATCATACCGAAGACTTGGTTGGTCATAAAATGTTTATAGTTGATCATTTCATAAAAAAAAGTAACGATTGAACAGAGTTAAGGTATACGAAATGTATTATTAAGCATAGCCCAGCCGCAGCCGCTATGACTTATTGTCACATTGAAAAGAAGTACCCTCTTTTCTCCAATGATTCGATCATTAAAAACACGACATAAGTATCGATTAAGCGTAACGTTTTGTTGGTTATGACATATATATATTCTACCATTTAAGGAAAAACGAAGGTATATTCATATTTCATCATTTGTTTAAAAAAAAAAGGAAAGATTGAACAACATTAAGGTATCGCACCGTTTTTGTCGAGTGTCTTCATGGCGTCGGTAATTTCCGTGTTGGTTGGACTCATTCCGAGAAACCGCATCGCTTTGCCGAGTTCGTGCACCGATATGGACTTGTCGTTATTCGTGTCGAATAGTCGAAATAATTCACGGATCTCTGAAGAAGAAAACAAAATAAGGAAAATAAAAGGTAAAGGTCATTTTATTATAGTGTCAACCCTATTGAAAGGGCCAGCCAGTTTTTTGCTTATGAGACACTTTTCACTGAATATACCAAGTACCTCCCAGATGCTAGCACTATGCCAGGTGCCTAGCGGATATTAGTCGGTAACCAATAAATTTAACTAGCTTGCGGCTCACGAACAAGCCATTTCGAAACAAGTTCCACGGGAAACATTTACCGGACTAACGTTTCCCGTGGGACTCGAACCTTCGTATATAATTTATTGTTCAGAACATTATAAGGGGATGCTATCGGATAAGTTTAAAAGTAATAACTAGGTGATAACCTCAAAACAAATACTAAAGCGTAGAGTTCAGATTATTATGGACTTGAAGTTGTTCGTGTCGAATAAATAAATCAACTCACGGATCTCTGGAGTAGAAAACAAAATAAGGAATGTTATATAATGTTCGAGATATTGTACAACAGATATATCGGAACTAACGACCAACGAAACAAAGGGATGAAGCAGCTATCGGGATTGACTTCAACAGGAAAATAGAGGTAACATTGAAAAAATGTGAAAATTAAAGTTCAAAATATTGTAAAAACAATTTATATTCAGTATCGCCTTTTTTAATAAGAAACATCTTCAGTGTTTAGAGATTTCATAGATTTAACGCACGAAACAAAAAGCTGCCGACGTTGTTTGCTTTTTCGGGTCTATGTAGCTTACATTAACAAGAATGTGTTCAGAAAATAAACCGTCATTTTGATCTAAACCAAACACCCTATACAATTTCAGCCAAAATACCCATTCTGTACAAATCTTTTTTTTTTTTATGATGGTTCTTCTCGGGTTTTCTAATCGCGTCAACAACATTAGATGTCAATTTGCGATGTCCATATCATTATATATAGAGGAAGACCCGAAACTTTGCGCAATGACAGGTCAACTTTTGGAAAACCATAAGCATTCAGTAAGTCCGCAAGGAAACTACCTCTCATGGAAATCCAGACTGTACCCCACAATAATGTATACCCGCGGGTAGAAAAGATACGGGATTTCGAGTTCTGTAGTCTTTCCACTAAGCCATGGAGGCCTATTATATTATAGAAATTAAAGTGACAAAGGGAGTAATCTGTCATCACGAACATATTCTTCTTTCTTCATAGTTTTTTTCTTTTGAATCCTATCAAATAGAATACCAATATTTGACCTATTTCAAAATTATAGCCTACTGTTGATGTTCTTTTCACTTTGAACCAGTTTCAAAGACACATAAGAAGAAAAGTTGAAAGCTCGATTTTGTATGATAATAGAGTTATGAACATATTTGGTCTGAGACATCGCTAACAGAAGACAAATATGTATGAATTTACAATACGAAACAGTACATTTTCATAAACGTTCTGATACAACGCAATACGAGACTAAACTCAATTCAAGCGATAGCTTTGGTCCATAGCACTTTGGCAAATGAACAAAGAATGAAATGAATATAACTAGAAAAAATGAGACCCGTGGATAAACATGTATTATTAGCTCAGACCTAACAAACTCCAAAGTTTTATCGAGATTTTGTTTAAAATGATTTAAATACTTCCGACTTCCGATAATCCATGCTTACTATGCAATACATTGTATATCAAATTAAGTACAAACTAGAACAAACCAGTCATGCATACGAACATTTAATACAAAACAACGTGTCCGATGGTAAAAACCAATATCGAAACACAAATGAATTAAACTAATCTTATAAGTTCAACATCGTCATCAATAGGCTCAAATATCAATACTATTGGGAAAAGAACAGAACAGAACATACATTTAATTTGACGAGTACGTCATGTTCACATACAAATAGAATCTCGATTCAAGGTTATGGCATGCTGGAAAAATTTTCTCCCGGTTGACTTGCAGAGTACCAATTGCTTTATGTAGCTTTACCAGCATTCACCGGCATTAAAGGTGCTTGTTAACAGAAGAGGAGGTTTGAAAGTCAAAACAAAAAGCAGTTGAAACAATACAGCTTTTGCATTGTTGTTTGATATACAATAAAAACGAGCTATTGAAAGCATAACTTATTCAGGAAGCGTCAAGTCATCTAAGTAGGTCCAGACTGTATTCAGAAGATCTCAAAAGCGATAACACGTTTTTGTTATGAAAATACATGTCTATTCACTGTATGAAAAATTTAAAGCATTGGAAACGATTTTGCTTCTAAATAACTATTCTTCAGTGCGTATTGTATAACATTACAGTTGTTGAGCGGTTTTTAACGAATTGATTTTAACGTTAAAATTTCCTCCCATATATCGACACACAGTTTTATAGATCACCCTATTGTTACCACGATAACGCAACATTTATTAATTGGAATACTGCTTTTGTGGTGTTAAAGCCTAATATAAGCATACAATTTACAAACTCTATGCAACCATTGTATAATTACAAGTTTACGTCTTTACCTTCATATTTCAGACTGTAAAACCTAACGGTTGGTACAGAGCTACGGAATTTACAAGTTTTATAAATTCATTCAGTTTAAAACTAGAAGGTCATAGACCCATGTGGCAATATATACAAGTAGCAACGCTGCAACAGTACCGCATGATAGGGAAAAAGTACAATAGATCATTCAAATCCATTGACAAAATCACGTTTATAGCATAATAACACAAACCCTGTATTTAAACCTATATTGGACAAGGTAATGCTATGACAGTGTTTGTTTGCAGTGCATTTTTACAGATTGGACTGCATTTCGATTAAGGAGATGTTGATTGGCTCAACATTGGAGCACAGATAACCTATTAACGGATGCAATGCCCCGCAACACAGTAATTAAACAACATCCCGGAAACCGGCCTCATCCAGTGCACTGGATTGGGAATTAAGTTTGTGCTTAGATTTACTTAACGGCCAACTATTTTCTCATCTTCAATGTTAGTACGGTGAATTTAAGTATTTTGTTGTGATTGTAGTGAATTCAAATTCCTACGATTGAAAATCGGTCCAAGCCGTTGCACAAGAATCGCGATTCAGTTGGAACATGTATCTACCTAAATGTCACACAAAGACTCAAACTCTATGTAAGACCATTGAATTTTGAGTATTTTGTGGGGATTTGCAGGTGTAAATTGTAGTCCGAAAAGTGAAATTGACTTTGAGTCAATCAATCTTAGCCCTGCTACAACGCCAAAATTGTTTTCCATTTTCTTTGTATTTCATGTTCCTTTAGAATCCTTTGTTTAGATTTGAATCACTTTGGAAGTGACAATTGGAATATAAACAAACATAATCCTTAAAAATAGTACCATTTATAAGAGCGTTTTCTCCTGTTCATATTGAATTGTTTAGACCTTCTACAACCAGTCTTTCTGATCCCGAGTTGGGGCATCGGGTTTAAAGTATTTTTGCAAAGTTTTCCTTCTCAGCGATTGTTTTATCGAGATGCCCTTTCAACAAATCATTTAATAACCGAAACACGGAAGAGAATAATCTTAATCAACGTCAAACAGATTGTTTTATCGGTTTTATCGGTGTATTACGTGAGCATGTGCATTTAATTCAATTGCAGATTTCCGAAATCACATGACCGCCTGTGAGCCAATCAGGTGAAGTGTTTTATGATGGCGCCGATTCAGGGCTCCAAGTGTGTGTTGCATGAATGAGTCACAGTGAAGCTCCTATTGATGAGTTCCATAACAAAGTGTAGCTTTTGTTAAAGATTCTTTTCATGTATATCTATGTTGGTTGTCGCAAATAGTTCC
Organism: Cerastoderma edule; assembly: GCA_947846245.1. Classification (NCBI taxonomy): domain Eukaryota; kingdom Metazoa; phylum Mollusca; class Bivalvia; order Cardiida; family Cardiidae; genus Cerastoderma; species Cerastoderma edule. The sequence goes on from OX401420.1 coordinate 13,098,051, forward strand.
ACGAGTCCTTGATTAACAGTACCATGCAATGGAAACAACAGTGACAATATAAGCATCATTTCAGCTACAACCGTTTCCTTCATTCATAATGTTTTTCGTTGGAGTGTTCTTGGGCAAAACAATGCAGAGCCATATATAAGGATTTGATGATGGCAATTCAACATAAACTGTTGTAAAAAGAAATTTATACTTAGATTTACTTCATTTTGAAAAATAAGAAAAGAAAAATGAGTCATTAACGATTGAAATACTAAGCAATTAATCTTCCAATTAATTAATCAACCTTTTAACAACTCAGTCATTCAAAGCTATGTTCTTAACATGCACTTTAAAAATACATACAATACACTAACATACAATATTTCGGAACAATACACAGACGACAACACCAAGAAAAAGAACCGTGTGAAAATCTTGGAAAATGTGTATCTAAGATGTGTTTTGCTGTTTTTGTGCTTCTTTACTAATTAGACCACAGAAGGGTCCTGTTTCACCAAAGCTAATGTCACATAATGTTGGAATAACATCACTATAATGAAAACAACAACAACAACAACAACATCAATACTAGATCAGCCACATAGTTAAGACGGGTTTAACCCGAACGTATTATCTGTTGTAAAGCAATTTGTGACGACAACAGTTATTGGAATGGGAAATATAAGAATCCATATAGTCATTTGTTTCATGTAGTTTGGATGTTCCACAATATTTTAGATTTAACAGTAAGGAAAGTTAAGGCACGAATGTTTATACTAACGATCTTGATGAAACAAGAATATTGCTGAAAATCGAAACTACATCTCTGTGTGGTTGCCTTTGGTATATGTAAGGACAACGCATCTTATTGGTGATTGGCATGCAGACTTCACGTCTACGTTTGTTTTGTCGTTACCCTTGAATTCATAAGATAACTATTTTTGAGAACGAAAATAAGGCATGCGTTTTAAAAGTACGCAAAAGATCCTGCAGGTATGACTCATGTTTTGTTCACGATTTTTGACAATCATGTGCAAAAGCTGTATTGGTAAACACATAAAGGACCACTCGAGCTACGATAATACAACAAACTACCGCAACACATGGTTTCAACCTGGGGAAATGAAAACAAACAAAACACGAATATAAATCAGTAACGATAGCAACACAACACACGTGACATCTTGCCTGAATCGAAGTTGCCTCGTTCCGGTTTGTCTGTGGCGTCCTGGCTGCTTCCATCTTGGTGTCGTGAATAAAGTGTTAAAACAGGGTTAATATACATACACCCCCATGTGGGAATTTGTAAATGTTTCAATTTTAAACAGGATTATATACATGCAACATTGAACAACAACACATTGCAAGATGGAAATCTCGTTTTAATATTTTATTGTGCCAAACGGATGAATTACTTAAATGCTACTGCCGAATTCATTGCACGTGTTATTATTTTCTCTTTCTTCTTTAAAGGTTAATTACTCATTATTGACCACCAAGTAGATATTCTCTTTGTAATTCACAAGAACAAGCATAAGAAAATAGATCATTCTAGAAAAGAGTCCACGTTAAAAAAAAGTTTAACTATGTGTAACCGAACCGTGGTTCTTCTTTGTCAATTCACTGACGCAAGTTTTGTTTCCCTCGCCAACAACTGTTAACAAATCAACTCTTAATGCCCAGACAGTTGTATGATGGGAAATACTCCTAGCTTTGCAGCCCACAAGGTTGAGCTAATTACAACCATCGACATTCCTTTAAATAATCAGACAGGAGACTATCTCTATCATTACATAATTCTAATGAATATGGGTCATGTGATTTTTAGCAATTCCAATACTCAAACCACGTGTTAGACTGAGAAGAACTAATCATGTAAGGACAGTTATTATTCGTATTAGATAGGGGGAAAAAGCGCCCAAGTAAAGAATGGACTGTACCTTTCTCAATGTTGCGATCATCTTTCGCTTGTCTCTTTGCAGCCTGGAATGAAAGAACAAATGAAATACAGAATAAAAGGCATAGTTATAAAAAAGGATTATCTGTTTCAGAATTTGCCTTAACAGGTAGTAGGTCTTCGTCCTGCTTCATTCTTAGATAGGCTTAATTTCAACTAACACGGGTTTCCCTAACCAATAGGTGCCACTTTCGGTTTCCGGTTTGGGGGTCGAAATCAGGTTGACCAATCCCGATTAAGCAATCGGCGCAACCTAAGTTTCTTAACTTTTTCTTTTGTAAAACATTGCATTTTCAAAGTGTTTTGACATAATATTTTTCTGGAATTGAAAACTGAATACAAAAAGATATATCAAGTAAAAACATGTATAACCATACCCAACATTCGCTTGAACATACTCTGAAAACATATATTGTCAAGCATCATCTTTCAACATATAGTCATAATATTGAAATTTAGTACACATCATTATAAGCAAATGGGTTGAGCTACAAGTACTTAAACTTAGTTACAGTTCTCCATTTCTGGTATTTTAGTTGCAGCAATGGTCATGGTAATATTACATTGTATTATTAACAAAGCCATACGTATTCACGTTACAAATCAAAAACTTAGAGCAATGACGAGAACGCATAAAACATCTGAAAGACATAGATAATATTAAAGCAAAAGAGTAGAGCCAGTCTAGGTATAACATTTCAGAGTTGTGAAGAAGAGTTAAGAAATACGAAGAATTATTGGATGAAGTATAGCAGGGGTCTATTGGATTAAGAGTTAGAGCTCAAATGTTTCATCGGCAAAGTGCATATGTTAAATTGATGTTATAACACCGTTATTTGGAATTTTGTGACATTGATGTATGAAAAATTAGATTAACATCGGTTTAACTATGACTTATGAAAAATTAGATAAACATCTTTTACCTCTGATGAATGAAAAATTAGATTAACATCGGTTTACCTTTGATGTATGAAAAATTAGATTAACATCGGTTTACCTTTGATGTATGAAAAATTAGATTAACATCGGTTTACCTCTAACGTATGAAAAATTAGATTAACATCGGTTTACCTCTGACGTATGAAAAATTAGATTAACATCGGTTTACCTTTGACGAATGAAAAGTTAGATTAACATCGGTTTACCTCTGATGTATGAAAAATTAGATTAACATCGGTTTACCTCTGATGTATGAAAAATTAGATTAACATCAAATACCTCTGATGTATGAAAAATTAGATTAACATCGGTTTACCTTTGATGTATGAAAAATTAGATTAACATCGGTTTACCTCTCACGTATGAAAAATTAGATTAACATAGGTTTACCTCTGATGTATGAAAAATTAGATTAACATCGGTTTACCTAGGTAAAAAACATATTGTCATTTTCCCAGAGATAATGTTTCGGCCATTTTTGGAATACAAACAAATTTCGTTTTTTGAGACAGTTTTATAGGGTATGAACTTGACTTAGTTTGCCAATCAGAACCATTGGCAAAGATTAACGACAATGATTTGCTAATTAAGTTGTGCGCAAGACAAAAAGATCTATAATATTTTTCATTATCCCGGTAAAACAGACTAAAATAGTACTTTCGAAATAATTGAAAATGTATCTCAGTAAAACGAAAGAGAAGAATAAATTCTTGAACATGTCACCACAGGTTAAGCGTAAAACCACTCACTATAGCAAGGGATGCAATTGATATGTAGGCATATTTCATATTTGTCCCGTTTGGCTTTGTAAATTATTTTTTTCATATTCTTATTTAAAAAGAACCACTTTACCAAGTAAATCTAAGCTAAATACATGAAGTAATAGTTAGTACTTATACAATTCACAACACTTTGAAACGTTTAATTACCTTCTCTTCTGCAGTTTACGCTTTAAAACAAAACATCGTCGATAGGCACTTTTTGGAATAGGCACGTTTGTTAAAATCCCCTTTTAAAATTCCTTACCAAAGTTAATGTCACCACATAGCTATTTGTATGATAGAATAGGTTACAATTCGCGATTTTTCCAAGACAAATACGGATACGCTATAAAATCCGAATTCACCACTTATAGCCAGAAAGTAATACTTTTTCCAAGAAATATACGGATACACTATTAAAATCCGAATTTATTACGTATAGCGAGAATGTAATGATTTTTTCCAAGAAATAGACGCATACGCTATTAAAATCCGAATTCTCCACGTATAGTCAGAAAGTAATACTTTTTCCAAGAAATATACGGATACGCTATTAAAACCCGAACTCTCCACGTATAGCCAGAAAGTAATACTTTTTCCAAGAAATATACGGAAACGCTATTAAAATCCGAATTCATCCCGCATAACCAGAAAGTTACGATTTTTCCAAGAAATAAACGCATACGCTATTAAAATCCGAACTCTCCACGTATAGCCAGAAAGTAATACTTTTTCCAAGAAATATACGGAAACGCTATTTAAATCCGAATTCATCTCACATAACCAGAAACCAACTTGTCAATGCATACTAATAGTCGCGCAATCCATAATGGTAATTTCTGACTGGTCAGAATTGAACGCAGAAGCAGGCGACAAATACAAGACATCAAAAATGACATTTGATATGTGATTTTAGATGCTAATCTTTATGGCGAGAAGAGTAATTGTTTAATACAAATAAATTCTCGTTTTGT
>OX401420.1:13107660-13167660 GCA_947846245.1 Cerastoderma edule
ATCAGACGTAATTAACGATTTAAACCAGGCGCCGAATCAGGCAATGCTTCGTTTTCTGATGGCGGCGAGCACTATCAACTGTGGATATTAGACGTTGTCTCCCTGTCTCTATTTACACAATCTTGTAATTTAACAAGGAGATGCTGGCATCGTCAGGGAATCATGATAGCCATGGCTTTGGACAATACAGAAAATCAAGATAAGGGGAATTTATTTTCTCTTCGTTTCTTCTTTAAATGGTATATTGTGGTTGCCCAATGTAATTGTCTATTTAGATAGTTTTGATGAAAGTTGCCGAACTACCAATCGACCCACAAAGATTCTGTGGACCAATTCTGTATGTCAGATTGGGAGGATTGACGTTTAATTATTTACGGACAGATTGCTGTCACCAACAAAGGTTCAAACAACTCTTGTAATAGCATCATATTTCAAGGAAGCCTCCTAAGAATGTGACATCATTAAAACCTAAGATTTTGTTTTTCTTTATTTGTCTTAAGTTCCTTAATCACTTTAAGGTATTTAAACTTCTTTTCGATACCCACCCTACTCGTTCATGATGGAGGAAGAACCAAGCAATCACGAATCAAACACTTCCCTACTAGCAATCGACCTTCCCCAAGTCAAGACTGCCTCCTACGACCAATAAAGGGGAACACATGTACATATTCGCCAAGAGATGCAGGTCTAAGTGGATTAACAGTCATTAAATTGACTAACCCCTTTCCTCATTTTGTACCCGCGTTGACATAATTATAGCAGAACGTTAAAGGGACTATCTCACATATTGATATTTTAATATGTTTAGAATTAAGAAGTATTCTATGAATAAAACGACACTGCACATATATGGCGTTACGTAAAACTAGGTTGTTGAGTCAATTCACAATTACTTTCGTATATGTTTGGAAAATAGAAAATATTTATCTTGCGTGTATACAAAACCGTTTGAACGGTTTATTTGTAAATAATGAAATTTAATGTTCGTCCTGCGAAATCTTCAGAATGGATATGAGTGTAATGTAATCATACTTCTAAATTGCTCATCACTCTTTTCACGTGAGACAAGCAGTATGCGTGAAAGAGGAACCAAACGATATTTCATAAACCAAATCTTGTATCAAAGCACTGAAATATGTGAATGGTCGTTTAACATATTCTTTTCACTGAAAGCAAAGGTTTCTTGCATCTTCAGAAAAAAGAAATAAACAAGGGTGGTTTAGATACTGTTTTTACGTCTCTTTAAAAAACAATCATTATACATCCACATCCCATAATCTTTTCAAGGAAAGAATGTGTAACGATATGATTCGAAGATAACTTAATAATTTAAACAAATTATATGCATAATCCGATGATCGATTCGGATGAGAGGACAGATTGGCGACGTCATGCTTCCCGAGATATTCCCCTGGTGATTGTTACCAGCCGCGGTCCCTTGGCAGTAGATTTATGAATGACAATTTCAAATTCCACTTTAGTTTTTAATCATGCATACCAAATACGATCACATTTGATCAGATTTAAAGGTATTGTTCACAGATGTGAGGAAATACGGAAGATTAAAGTCACTTGCTTTAAAACTGCACAGCAGTTGTACTTTTGTATTGGAAGCACGAAAGTAAATCCATTGAAATTAAAACTATATCTTATCTGATTGTTCATAATCTGTACAGAAAACAATTAAATCGTTTCATAACCAAAAGCATAACGGTTTAAAGATCTACTACATAGACTGTACTTTTCTAAATACATTGTCGCTTTCTGAAATAACTATGCTTTTAATAGCTACTCCTTATTGTTTATCATACAACAATACAGAAACTGCACTGGTTCATCGACCTTTTATTTTGACTTTCAAATGTTCTCTTCCGTGAACAAACAACTTAAAGCGTAATCCATGAATATATTTGTTTCTAAACTTAATCTCCATTATTCTAATGAGAAGATATTATCTCTGTTTTGAAAATTGCCGATATGCAGTGCGTCACGACTTGTCATTGATAACATCTCCTATAATCTGCCTTGTTGTTTTGAGCATTTGTCGTACCGGATTCTACATTGCGTCAAAAAAGTTCATTTTATGGGCTAAAGTGAAAAAGGAGGGATTAATCCTGGATGTTGCCATAGGAATGTGCTATAATACCCATAACCCTCGGTTTGATACGAATAGTTACGGCTCAGGCCGATGTATACCGAGAACGACCGAAGTATTCTGACGATAGCAAAATTTTCAAAGGATAATGGGCATTCTACCTTAGATTGCCTTACACTCCCTGAGAGGGTCTGAAGTCAATATTTGATCCATACCAAATTTCAACTGTCGGAGCCATATAGTTACCATCCAGAGTAAAACATATTTCTGATGACTAATTAACATGCTTCTAATTACAGTGACGTCTCGTTAATCCGAACACGTCCGTTCCCAACAAAATGTCCGGATAACTGAATCATCCGGACTAATGAAGCAAAGCATGATCTTATACACATTTAGACATAAACAGTCTGTATGCACGTGTATACTTATAACACTTTAGCAAACGCCAAATTGTCCACCGTCCCAAATTGAAAGAGTTTGCAGACGACATTTCAAAACGTGATGTTATTCAAAAATAATCTTCTGATATGGCAGAAAACATTGTGGGAAAAGGAGAAATTGCTCGTCACAAGCAATTTCTCCTTTACCCACAATGATTTTCAAAAGTCTGCAACAAACTGGTCAAATAATTCCGTTCCCCTTACAATTTTGTCGGACTGCGAGACATCCGGATTATTGGGGTCCGGATAAACGAGGCTTCACTGTACATATTTCATCATTTGCAACAATAGATATCGTTACCTCATTTTTTGAATTTGTCACCAGTCTACACTTATTCCAACAACATCCGTCTAGAGTGGCCTTTTATTTAACGTTAAATGTTCGTCGAGACCAAAGAACATTTCAAGGTACCTGTTAACATATTGCTAAATAATATCTTTATTTTTTTTATTTGTGACAGTATTTACCATAAACATACTTTGGAACTCGTAACTGATTTAAAGTTAGAACGTCGGCAGACAACAAAAGCCAGCTTCTTCAACGATAACCTCTTTTTAGTTATTACACGCTGTATTATCCACATTGGACCATTCCACAACCAACAATTCAGATCATTACGACCGATGGGACTTGGAATTACTATGACCATTTCCACCTGCATATCGTCAGGTCCCGACCGTTTGTTTACGAATATTTCACTCGGTCCTCTTCACGCTTTGAAAGGAGACACGTAGACTGTGGAAGACTATTTCTCGCGGCTAAGAGATCCGTAGGCAGCAGAAATCACAGAAATATGAGACCCTCGCGACTGTCATGTGCTGTATATGACAGACGACCGAGGTGCCTTGAGAAATACTGAGACACCTCCTTGGCTACAGTATGATATCTAACCATTTACCAAAAGCCAAATGTTCGACTGTCCCAAATTGAAAGAGTTCGCAGACGACATTTCAACATGTGGTGTAATTAAAGGATTATCTTCTGATAGGGCAGAAAACATTGTGGGAAAAGGAGAAATTGCTCTTGAAGAGCAATTTCTCCTTTTCCCACAATGTTTTCCAGAGAGGTCTGCACGAAACCGGTCAAATGTCGTTATTGTTTTGGTATATGGGCTAACCCATTATACTCGTTAAACGTTCTTGAACTGCTGGAATCTTATGAACATGGGCATTTTATTTTTGAAGATTACTGTGATATCCATGGAATTGATTAAAACATATTTTCTCATTAATGAACGTGGAAAAAGATTCTTACTAGTGGGAATAATAACTCTCGATTCTGTTTCCTGGATACACTGCTAGTACCCGCGCAGAACATAGATTAAAGAAAGTTCGCAAAATGGGGCCCGTTTCTCACGGAATTTGAAAAGCATGTCCCTTGTGTTCCGAGACACTGGATCGTTGTCCTCCAAACCAGTGGAATGGGTTGGATCATTTCGGATGGATACTCGGTCAATAGAGTTGCAGGGATGTCCAAAAGTCATTAGGAAAGCATTTCACAGAGTCTATTTAAATGAAGTCAATATTATAACGCCACCTAATACTAAATAGAGACGTGGTTAATAAGAGAGTGATTTGGAAATCGTGAAATGCGGCAGCGAAACTATTAGGAACATGGAAAGGTGCGATGAAAGCTTTTACAAAATTGATACGCAAAAAAGCTTTTTTAATACAAAAATATGTTAAAATTTGTTTTTGATTTCATACTTCCATTGGCAAGCAATCGTTTTCTTCAACCACGACCTATTTTCGACAAACCCAAACAACGGTCGTTTTTGTGCACGTTCTATTATAGGAGTATCACAATCTCACAGAGCAAATGGTGACGCAACGATAGACTCCATTTAAGCCTTAGACCTTTTAATACTTTGACGACTTTACTAATGTCGCGGTTCATTTATGAAAACAATCACATTCTACTGCGATCGATGTCTGACCCCTCTGCTCTTGCAAACGATTATTTCTATTATTTCTATGATAAAACGCGTCCAACTGAAATCTCTGCCAATACTCCAGTGCAATGCTGCATGATAGAAACAATACAAACAGCATTTCGCAATGACGACTTCATTTTATATCGAACTAATGGTTTTGTATTGAAACGTAAACAAACAAACAATGCTCCCTACACTGTGACGGGTTAATCCTTTCCCAAACCATAACGACATTTGACCAGTTTGTTGCAGACGACTCTGGAAAACATTGTGGGAAAAGGAGAAATTGCTCTTACCGAGCGATTTCTCCTTTTCTCACAATGTTTTCTGCTCTATCAGAAGATAGAATTCGGCGTGTCACCAAGCAACCCGGTTAAAAGAATATGTGGACAACCAAAACATTTTACAAGCCAAATGTTTATTATGAAATTCAAAAACGCATCTAAACTATTTTATATTGCTGACGAGATAAAAGCACCTAAAAAGAATGTTTTTTACATTTGTCCGTGAAAGGTAGTCTCCCGCATTATTTACGGAATGTCGGTGGTTTCAAATAACTTGATAAGCCGGCATGGGGAATATCAACGATCGAGTATTGGCCGGTTATCGCTTTACAGCTAAAATAATTGAGGCGATGTTAAACCAAAACGATCATTTCATCGCCAATCCGTTCCAAGAGGCGTCCGTATGACTGTTTTCCGTGAAGACAACAATGCATGTGGGAACCTTGGAAACAGCATCTGAGTAAAACAGCGTAACCGATTATTTCTAAACGTTAATTTCCCATGGTACACTTAACGTTAGTTACAGACCTGGCATGTCCGACAATTTACTATAAACCCCTTTCTGGAATACCAACAACTTTAACGTCAATATATCGAAAACAATTTGACAAATTAAGAATTTGCTCAACCTAAACAAATTCTTATTTTGAAACAATTGTTTCAAAATTAGGTATCCAGCAATGCAGATTGTTATAAATGTTATCTATTCTCATGATATCATTTGTTGTTATCGCAATGGTAAAACGTTTGTAAACGTGAAATGAGAAAGAAAGAGAGAGATAGAGAGATAGAGAGAGGGAGAGAGAGAGAGAGAGAGAGAGAGAGAGAGAGAGAGAGAGAGAGAGAGAGAGAGAGAGAGAGAGAGAGAGAGAGAGAGAGAGAGAGAGAGAGAGAGAGAGAGAGAGAGAGAGAGAGAGAGAGAGAGAGAGAGAGAGAGAGAGAGAGAGAGAGAGAGAGAGAGAGAGAGAGAGAGAGAGAGAGAGAGAGAGAGAGAGAGAGAGAGAGAGAGAGAGAGAGAGAGAGAGAGAGGGGAGAGAGAGAGAGAGAGAGAGAGAGAGAGAGAGAGAGAGAGAGAGAGAGAGAGAGAGAGAGAGAGAGAGAGAGAGAGAGAGAGAGAGAGAGAGAGAGAGAGAGAGAGAGAGAGAGAGAGAGAGAGAGAGAGAGAGAGAGAAAGAGAGAGAGAGAGAGAGAGAGAGAAAGAGAGAGAGAGAGAGAGAGAGAGAGAGAGAGAGAGAGAGAGAGAGAGAGAGAGAGAGAGAGAGAGAGAGAGAGGAAGAACTAGAGAATAAGAGAAAAAGAGGGGATAGCGAAGAGAGAAACAGAGAAAAAAGATATAGACCGACCAAAGGAGAGAGAGAAGGCGGAAGAGTCATATTGAGAGAAAGAGAGAGCGAGAGAGAGAAAGAGGGAAGAAAGTGACGTACACACAGGGTGTTTTTTACACGTCCGGGTTTCGTAATTTGTTTTTTGTCGAGTACGGCAAATTGGCGGGCGTGTAAAAGCGTTCTGGTCTAAATTATTTCCATTTTGGGAATGCATTTTATTGTGATGAAACTCCGTACCGCTACGCGAAAGGGGGTTCACAGTGACTTGCTGTGGTGTTGAAGTTTGCTTAAACCTTATAGTAATGGAACCGACTTCATGCTTATACAAACAGGTTGGACAACTTCACGTTTTACTACATGAATGCTAGTGAAACGTAGCTGAAGTTATAGCTGTGAGTAGTTTGATTTCAACGCGAACTTTGATAGTCTGAACGTAAGATTAAGGGGAAGCAACTGTTAAAGTAACTAGTTACCTCCCTTTCAAAATAAACTTTGTATGGTTTTAAAAGTGATTCTCCTTTAACACATATATACCGTTTAAACAAATGGGTGGTTGTGTAGCAATTACCCGTGTAAGATACATTGTCGATAACTTGGTCTGTTTTGTTCTAAAAAAAATGAATAAATTGCATGCCCGAGACTTGTCTGGGAGCAGAACACACTCACAATGATTCTCAAATCCATACAAATTTGTTTGATATCAAATCGCGGGTTCAGTACAAGACTATGGAAAACGGTTGACATTTATGAAGGACGTTCTGTAGTGTTGTATCGAATCCGCGATAAAGAGAGGGCAATTGCATGCGAAATAATAGATTTTTATTGGTTTAAAAGACATCATTTGGCTCGTATGAAGACGTCATGCGTTGGTTATGTTACTTCCAAAACAAGACGTTTCTTTAAATACTTGAATATTTTCTCGTTTGAAAAAGATCGAATGTCCAACAGTTAAGAAACGAACAGTCCAGCTTCGAAAGGATGTAAAGTAACACAATTCATAGGATACCCACTTACCACAATATAATACAGCTCTATCACATCTTCTTTGGAATGCTTTTGAACCAATATGGCAAAAACGATGGAAACTTTTAGTGAGTTATGTATCATTTGATTATATTGCATTCTATTCAATAATAAAGAAGAATTTTAATTACGTTTATTTTTCAAGCGTTGTTCCTTTCAATTTAGACCAGCCACATATTTCCCACATTTGGGAAAAACTTTAATAAAGATCAAACAATATCATCACACAAAATCATTATCGATAACTATTTGTCTCTCTGATCTCTATTTTAGTTAATGGCATCAGTTTGTTTTAATAGCCCTTCTGGTATTTGATGAAACAGATGAGAACATCATTTACCTTTCATTTAACCATTATAGTGCCGGAACTTCCTTTATACTTATGCAAACAGGTTAGATCAAGGCCAGCCGCCAAGTTAATTGGCGGTTGGCCTGTGATCGAACCCGTTTGCTACTCTGAGTTTCTTTCCTCTTCAGAATAAGGCAGATATTTAAGGTTTAGGAAAGCAGATGACACAAAAATCTACTTTCAGAAAACATCCCAGCATTTTACGGGTTAACACGTTAGTGTATGGTCAATGTAGCCCTTCTGGTACATGGCGAGACAGAAGAGAGCGCAATAGAACATGTGCTTTATTTGACGGGTTAGTACATCGTAGTAACTATCTGCAATAATGCCAATTACATGGTAGCGCGTTTGTTAGACAAGGACCCTTTTTGTAGATACAGCCGTTAGTTATTTTACCAGGAGACGAATATGTAAGCAGGTCGTATAGCTCAGACGCCAGGTCCTGTGTTTGAGACCATGCCTATCTGCATGGAATACAGTGAAGCCTCGTTTATCCGGACCCCGATTATCCGGATGTCTCGCAATCCGAACGAAATTGTAAGGGAACGGAATTATTTGACCAGTTTGTTGCAGACGACTTTTGAAAACATTGTGGGTAAAGGAGAAATTGCTCGTGACGAGCAATTTCTCCTTTTCCCACAATGTTTTCTGCCATATCAGAAGATTATCTTTGAATTTCATCACGTTTTGATATGTCGTCTGCAAACTCTTTCAATTTGGGACGGTCGACAATTTGACGTTTGCTAAAGGGTTATAAGTATACACGTGCATACATACCGTTTATGTCTTAATGCGTATAAGAACATGCTCTGCTTCATTAGTCCGGATTATTCGGTAAACCGGACATTTTGTTGGGAACAGACGTGTTCGGATTAACGAGACATCACTGTATGTGGGACAAGTTTATTCTAAACGTAAGTGAGTATCATGCTACGAATATATGTGCATTAGTTGTTTGTATATTTTCATTTGTCACAGTGGTAAGTTATAGAGAACTTTTAGACAAGACATGGTTCAGTAATATGTAGGTAGATGATTAATATCTAACACCTTACGAGTTTCTCGTTATAACATATAGATAAAAAATAAAGTACGTTTTTACTTGTGTATAACATATGCAGCAGGTTATGTTACAACATGGTTCGTTCCCCTCAAGACGATTGAATCAATATCAAGGGATTATACATGTACAAGACCATCATTCCGAATTGATTCGACATAAAGAGCATCAAAAGTTCACAGACATATTTTACCACCTACGCTTTCATTGCATGTAATCTATGACATCTAAAACAATCAAAACTTAAAGTCTAAACGGTGTGATACCATTTCTCTCGTTATAGTCGATAAAACGGACATACGACGGAAACATGAAACTCATCTTCGATATCACTCATTTTACTGAAATAAAATATGCTCTGATAAAGTTTCTTATACGATCAGTATTTGCTTGCTTCGATTCTTGGTCAAAATCACGTTATTCTTTAATCATACCAGTTTCATTTATCGTCCACAACATGTCCTATGAATGCATCAATATGAAGATATAAATTAAAAGGACCACCATAAACAATCTAGTCCGCATTTCACCCAGTCAGCAAAGTGCGCAGGTGTATCAAAGCACATCACTTGGGATCAGGTAGTTTGAAAGCCTTCACATTTAACATTGTATGGCCACACCTTTGAAAAAATGATCTCTCTGTACCGCTTTTTATGGGTTCCCCTGAGATAAAAAACAACGACTATTGTTAAAAAATGTTGTTAAATGGAACATTTCTCGAGAAAGCTCGTTGTTGATATCTCTCCGAAAAAAACCTTAAAAACTCGTCTTGAGAAGAACTGAACAGATTTTAGCTAGGTGCCTTGTTCATAAGTGATAGACAAAAGATTATTTTTTCTGTTAAGGCTTTGTAATATATAATTTAATAGCTTGATTTCTATATAGCGTCAATATTATTTCAATTATATTGCGATGCCAGGATCATGAGAAATGGAAGGGAGAAATTTCGCCCTTATCTAACTGTCCGAATTGAATCACCTACCTTCACAAGACAGTCCGTACACTGCATCTGATCAATGTTTATAGCAGACAATGATCCTGGATACCGTTTTACTACGTTTAACAGGACTTACGGAAAATATTTACCTGCGTCAAAACTGATAGTCATAAATAGCATTGCAGGTTAAAGCACAATATTGCAATGTATTGGAGAGACGATTCCAATGCTGTGTTACTTTGCAATATTACTTAGTCCAATATGTGAATAAGAGGGGATGCTGTTTTGAACTTAATAAATATAGCAAAATATTAGCATAACGTGTTAAGTAAAATGGTACCATGGGGTAAACGTACTTGCCTTTATACATGTGAGTTTTGGATGAGATTCTCGTGAGTAGCAGGTTGTGCCTTTCAACCTTTTCATATATCAACATTCGTTGCGATTACCGGGAAGCAGATTTCCTATGATTAGTACAAGATTTAAGAACCTGCTTCACAACTGATGTAAAATGACTGAAATTTAAGCAAAGAATAGACCAGCCTTCATTTAGTGGGATTCGATCATAAGCGATGCGGGTTCCAGGGAATTCAACGTGTAAGAATCCAGGTGCAAGAATCGGGAGTGACCAATCTCAGTTATAAATATATAACTATATGTATCCCTTAGTCCATGTAAACGTGTATGACCCTAAGTTTTAAACTGAAAGACAATTCGGTTAATCGAAACGAGAGTGCTGGTCATATATTACTCATAAGACAGTGATATTTCCCAAACGACAGCACAAATCAAATATCTGTCGGGCGCTTTCGAATTCCGCCATGTATTAAAGGTCGCCGTTTCCTACTAAATTATTCATGCTAAAATCTTGGTGACTTCCAAGAGAGGCACCGACGAATAAATAATTCATATCGCACAATTCATACGAAATGTTGTTATCGCAAGTCATTTCGACGGCACATGACTGGCTTGGCTTTTCGGAGAACCTGGCTTGTTTTTTTTTTGTAGAACCTGGCTTCTTTTTTCGTAGAACCTGGCTTGTCTATTCGTAGAACCTGGCTTCTTTTTTCATAGAACCCGGCTTCTTTTTTCGTAGAATCTGGCTTGTTTTTCCTAGAACCGGGCTTATTTTTCCGTAGAACCTGGCTTGTTTGTTCGTAGAACATTGCTTGTTTTTCCGTAGAACCGGGCTTGTTTTTCCGTAGAACCTGGCTTGTTTTTCCGTAGAACCTGGCTTGTTTTTCCGTAGAACCTGGCTTGTTTTTCCGTAGAACCTGGCTTCTTTTTTCGCAGAACCTTGCTTGTTTTTCCGTAGAACCTGGCTTCTTTTTTCGTAGAACCTTGCTTGTTTTTCCGTAGAACCTGGCTTCTTTTTTCGTAGAACCTGGCTTCTTTTTCCGTAGAATCTGGCTTGTTTGTTCGTAGAACCTTGCTTAATTTTTTTGTAGAACATGGCTTCTTCTTTCGTAGAACCTGGCTTGTTTTTTCCTAGAACCGGGCTTATTCTTTCCGTAGAACCCGGCTTGTCTTTTCGTAGAACCTGGCTTGTCTATTCGTAGAATCTGGCTTGTTTGTTCGTAGAACCTCGCTTTTTTTCCGTAGAACCTGGCTTTTTATTTCGTAGAACATGGCTTGTCTATTCGTAGAATCTGGCTTGTTTGTTCGTAGAACCTCGCTTTTTTTCCGTAGAACATGGCTTGTCTTTTCGTAGAACATTGTCTGTTTTTTCGTAGAATCTGGCCTGTTTGTTCGTAGAACCTGGCTTGTTTTTCCGTAGAACCTTGCTTGTCTATTTGTAGAACCTTGCTTGTTTTTTCGTAGAACATGGCTTCTTTTTCCGTAGAACCTGGCTTGTTTTTCCGTAGAACCCGGCTCGTTTTTTCGTAGAACCTGGCTTCTTTTTTCGTAGAACCTGGCTTCTTTTTTCGCAGAACCTTGCTTGTTTTTCCGTAGAACCTGGCTTCTTTTTTCGTAGAACCTGGCTTCTTTTTCCGTAGAATCTGGCTTTTTTTGTCCGTAGAATCTGGCTTGTTTGTTCGTAGAACCTTGCTTGATTTTTTTGTAGAACATGGCTTCTTTTTTTGTAGAACCTGGCTTGTTTTTTCCTAGAACCGGGCTTATTCTTTCCGTAGAACCCGGCTTGTCTTTTCGTAGAACCTGGCTTGTCTATTCGTAGAATCTGGCTTGTTTGTTCGTAGAACCTCGCTTTTTTTCCGTAGAACCTGGCTTTTTATTTCGTAGAACATGGCTTGTCTATTCGTAGAATCTGGCTTGTTTGTTCGTAGAACCTCGCTTTTTTTCCGTAGAACATGGCTTGTCTTTTCGTAGAACCTGGTCTGTTTTTTCGTAGAATCTGACCTGTTTGTTCGTAGAACCTGGCTTGTTTTTCCGTAGAACCTTGCTTGTCTATTTGTAGAAATTTGCTTGTTTTTTCGTAGAACCTTGCTTGTTATTCCGAAGAACCTGGCTCGTTTTTATCGTAGAACCTGGTTTGTTTTTTTCGTAGAACCTGGCTTGTTATTTCGTAGAACCTGGCTCGGTTTTTTTCGATGAACCTGGCTCGTTTTTTTTCGTAGAACCTGGCTTGTTATTTCGTAGAACCTGGCTTGTTATTTCGTAGAACCTGGCTTTTTATTTCGTAGAACCTGGCTTGTTATTTCGTAGAACCTGGCTTGTTATTTCGTAGAACCTGGCTTTTTATTTCGTAGAACCTGGCTTGTTATTTCGTAGAACCTGGCTTTTTATTTCGTAGAACCCGGCTTTTTATTTCGTAGAACCTGGCTTGTTATTTCGTAGAACCTGGCTTTTTATTTCGTAGAACCTGGCTTGTTTTTTCGTAGAATCTGGCTTGTTTGTTCGTAGAGCCTCGCTTTTTTTCCGTAGAACATGGCTTGTCTTTTCGTAGAACCTTGTCTGTTTTTTCGTAGAATCTGGCCTGTTTGTTCGTAGAACCTGGCTTGTTTTTCCGTAGAACCTTGCTTGTCTATTTGTAGAACCTTGCTTGTTTTTTCGTAGAACATGGCTTCTTTTTCCGTAGAACCTGGCTTGTTTTTCCGTAGAACCTGGCTTGTTTTTTCGTAGAACCTGGCTTCTTTTTTCGTAGAACCTGGCTTCTTTTTTCGCAGAACCTTGCTTGTTTTTCCGTAGAACCTGGCTTCTTTTTTCGTAGAACCTGGCTTCTTTTTCCGTAGAATCTGGCTTGTTTTTCCGTAGAATCTGGCTTGTTTGTTCGTAGGACCTTGCTTGATTTTTTTGTAGAACATGGCTTCTTTTTTTGTAGAACCTGGCTTCTTTTTTCGCAGAACCTTGCTTGTTTTTCCGTAGAACCTGGCTTCTTTTTTCGTAGAACCTGGCTTCTTTTTCCGTAGAATCTGACTTGTTTTTCCGTAGAATCTGGCTTGTTTGTTCGTAGAACCTTGCTTGATTTTTTTGTAGAACATGGCTTCTTTTTTTGTAGAACCTGGCTTGTTTGTTCCTAGAACCGGGCTTATTCTTTCCGTAGAACCCGGCTTGTCTTTTCGTAGAACCTGGCTTGTCTATTCGTAGAATCTGGCTTGTTTGTTCGTAGAACCTCGCTTTTTTCCGTAGAACATGGCTTGTCTTTTCGTAGAACATGGCTTGTCTATTCGTAGAATCTGGCTTGTTTGTTCGTAGAACCTCGTTTTTTTTCCGTAGAACATGGCTTGCCTTTTCGTAGAACCTGGTCTGTTTTTTAGAACCTGGCTTGTTTTTTCGAAGAACCTGGTTCGTTTTTTCGCAGAACCTGGCTTGTTTTTATCGTAGAACCTGGCTCTTTTTTATCGCAGAACCTGGCTCGTTTTTATCGTAGAACCTGGCTTGTTATTTCGTAGAACTAGGCTCGTTTTATCGTAGAACCTGGCTCATTTTTATTATAGAACCTGGCTTGTTTTTTCGTAGAACCTGGCTCTTTTTTATCGTAGAACCTGGCTTGTTTTTTCGTAGAACCACAGCTTTTTATTTCATTAAGAACCCTGGCTTGTTATTTCGTAGAACCACAAGCATTATTTCGTAGAACCTGGCTTTTTATTTCGTAGAACCTGGCTTGTTATTTCGTAGAACCTGACACTTTATTTCGTAGAAGACTCAGCTTTTTATTTATTAGGGCTGGCTTGTTATTTAGTAGAACCACAAGCTTTATTTCGTAGGAACCTCGGCACATTTTCGTAGAGATCAAGGCATTTGTTCGTAGAGACCTCGCTTTTCATGGAGCGGCTTGTCTTTTCGTAGAACCTTGTCTGTTTTCGTGAGAATCTGGCCTGTTGTTCATTAGAACCTGGCTTGTTTTTCCGTAGAACCTTGCTTGTCTATTTGTAGAACCTTGCTTGTTTTTTCGTAGAACATGGCTTCTTTTTCCGTAGAACCTGGCTTGTTTTTCCGTAGAACCCGGCTCGTTTTTTCGTAGAACCTGGCTTCTTTTTTCGTAGAACCTGGCTTCTTTTTTCGCAGAACCTTGCTTGTTTTTCCGTAGAACCTGGCTTCTTTTTTCGTAGAACCTGGCTTATTTTTCCGTAGAATCTGGCTTGTTTTTCCGTAGAATCTGGCTTGTTTGTTCGTAGAACCTTGCTTGATTTTTTTGTAGAACATGGCTTCTTTTTTTGTAGAACCTGGCTTCTTTTTTCGCAGAACCTTGCTTGTTTTTCCGTAGAACCTGGCTTCTTTTTTCGTAGAACCTGGCTTCTTTTTCCGTAGAATCTGACTTGTTTTTCCGTAGAATCTGGCTTGTTTGTTCGTAGAACCTTGCTTGATTTTTTTGTAGAACATGGCTTCTTTTTTTGTAGAACCTGGCTTGTTTTTTCCTAGAACCGGGCTTATTCTTTCCGTAGAACCCGGCTTGTCTTTTCGTAGAACCTGGCTTGTCTATTCGTAGAATCTGGCTTGTTTGTTCGTAGAACCTCGCTTTTTTTCCGTAGAACGTGACGTCTTTTCGTAGAACATGGCTTGTCTATTCGTAGAATCTGGCTTGTTTGTTCGTAAGAACCTCGTTTTTCCGTAGAACTTGTGAAGCGTACTTTTCTGGCGGGGCCTGGTCTGGCAGCAGAATCTGACCTGTTTGTTCGTAGAACCTGGCTTGTTTTTCGTAAGACCTTGCTTGTCTATTTGTAGAAATTTGCTTGTTTTCGTAGAACCTTGCTTGTTATTCCGAAGAACCTGGCTCACGTTTTATCGTAGAACCCTGGTTTGTTTTTCGTAGGGTACCGGCATTATTTCATGAGAACCTGGCTCCCCGGTTTTTTTCACGTTGAACCTGGCTCGTTTTTCGTAGAACCTGGCTTGTTATTTCGCGGGCTTGGCTTGTTATTTCGTAGAACCTGGCTTTTTATTTCGTAGAACCTGTACATTATTTCGTAGAGACCTGAAGCGGTATTTCGTAGAACCCTGGCTTTTAACACCGTAGAGACCACAAACTGTTATTTCGTAGAACCCGGCTTTTTATTTCGTAGAACCTGGCTTGTTATTTCGTAGAACCTGGCTTTTTATTTCGTAGAACCTGGCTTGTTTTTTCGTAGAATCTGGCTTGTTTGTTCGTAGAACCTCGCTTTTTTTCCGTAGAACATGGCTTGTCTTTTCGTAGAACCTTGTCTGTTTTTTCGTAGAATCTGGCCTGTTTGTTCGTAGAACCTGGCTTGTTTTTCCGTAGAACCTTGCTTGTCTATTTGTAGAACCTTGCTTGTTTTTTCGTAGAACATGGCTTCTTTTTCCGTAGAACCTGGCTTGTTTTTCCGTAGAACCTGGCTCGTTTTTTCGTAGAACCTGGCTTCTTTTTTCGTAGAACCTGGCTTCTTTTTTCGCAGAACCTTGCTTGTTTTTCCGTAGAACCTGGCTTCTTTTTTCGTAGAACCTGGCTTCTTTTTCCGTAGAATCTGGCTTGTTTTTCCGTAGAATCTGGCTTGTTTGTTCGTAGAACCTTGCTTGATTTTTTTGTAGAACATGGCTTCTTTTTTTGTAGAACCTGGCTTCTTTTTTCGCAGAACCTTGCTTGTTTTTCCGTAGAACCTGGCTTCTTTTTTCGTAGAACCTGGCTTCTTTTTCCGTAGAATCTGGCTTGTTTTTGTTCGTAGAACCTTGCTTGATTTTTTTGTAGAACATGGCTTCTTTTTTTGTAGAACCTGGCTTGTTTGTTCCTAGAACCGGGCTTATTCTTTCCGTAGAACCCGGCTTGTCTTTTCGTAGAACCTGGCTTGTCTATTCGTAGAATCTGGCTTGTTTGTTCGTAGAACCTCGCTTTTTTTCCGTAGAACATGGCTTGTCTTTTCGTAGAACATGGCTTGTCTATTCGTAGAATCTGGCTTGTTTGTTCGTAGAACCTCGTTTTTTTTCCGTAGAACATGGCTTGTCTTTTCGTAGAACCTGGTCTGTTTTTTCGTAGAATCTGACCTGTTTGTTCGTAGAACCTGGCTTGTTTTTCCGTAGAACCTTGCTTGTCTATTTGTAGGAATTTGCTTGTTTTTTCGTAGAACCTTGCTTGTTATTCCGAAGAACCTGGCTCGTTTTTATCGTAGAACCTGGTTTGTTTTTTTCGTAGAACCTGGCTTGTTATTTCGTAGAACCTGGCTCGGTTTTTTTCGTAGAACCTGGCTCGTTTTTTTCGTAGAACCTGGCTTGTTATTTCGTAGAACCTTGCTTGTTATTTCGTAGAACCTGGCTTTTTATTTCGTAGAACCTGGCTTGTTATTTCGTAGAACCTGGCTTGTTATTTCGTAGAACCTGGCTTTTTATTTCGTAGAACCTGGCTTGTTATTTCGTAGAACCTGGCTTTTTATTTCGTAGAACTCGGCTTTTTATTTCGTAGAACCTGGCTTGTTATTTCGTAGAACCTGGCTTTTTATTTCGTAGAACCTGGCTTGTTTTTTCGTAGAATCTGGCTTGTTTGTTCGTAGAACCTCGCTTTTTTTCCGTAGAACATGGCTTGTCTTTTCGTAGAACCTTGTCTGTTTTTTCGTAGAATCTGGCCTGTTTGTTCGTAGAACCTGGCTTGTTTTTCCGTAGAACCTTGCTTGTCTATTTGTAGAACCTTGCTTGTTTTTTCGTAGAACATGGCTTCTTTTTCCGTAGAACCTGGCTTGTTTTTCCGTAGAACCTGGCTTGTTTTTTCGTAGAACCTGGCTTCTTTTTTCGTAGAACCTGGCTTCTTTTTTCGCAGAACCTTGCTTGTTTTTCCGTAGAACCTGGCTTCTTTTTTCGTAGAACCTGGCTTCTTTTTCCGTAGAATCTGGCTTGTTTTTCCGTAGAATCTGGCTTGTTTGTTCGTAGGACCTTGCTTGATTTTTTTGTAGAACATGGCTTCTTTTTTTGTAGAACCTGGCTTCTTTTTTCGCAGAACCTTGCTTGTTTTTCCGTAGAACCTGGCTTCTTTTTTCGTAGAACCTGGCTTCTTTTTCCGTAGAATCTGGCTTTTTTTGTCCGTAGAATCTGGCTTGTTTGTTCGTAGAACCTTGCTTGATTTTTTTGTAGAACATGGCTTCTTTTTTTGTAGAACCTGGCTTGTTTTTTCCTAGAACCGGGCTTATTCTTTCCGTAGAACCCGGCTTGTCTTTTCGTAGAACCTGGCTTGTCTATTCGTAGAATCTGGCTTGTTTGTTCGTAGAACCTCGCTTTTTTCCGTAGAACATGGCTTGTCTTTTCGTAGAACATGGCTTGTCTATTCGTAGAATCTGGCTTGTTTGTTCGTAGAACCTCGTTTTTTTTCCGTAGAACATGGCTTGTCTTTTCGTAGAACCTGGTCTGTTTTTTCGTAGAATCTGACCTGTTTGTTCGTAGAACCTGGCTTGTTTTTCCGTAGAACCTTGCTTGTCTATTTGTAGAAATTTGCTTGTTTTTTCGTAGAACCTTGCTTGTTATTCCGAAGAACCTGGCTCGTTTTTATCGTAGAACCTGGTTTGTTTTTTTCGTAGAACCTGGCTTGTTATTTCGTAGAACCTGGCTCGGTTTTTTTCGTTGAACCTGGCTCGTTTTTTTTCGTAGAACCTGGCTTGTTATTTCGTAGAACCTGGCTTGTTATTTCGTAGAACCTGGCTTTTTATTTCGTAGAACCTGGCTTGTTATTTCGTAGAACCTGGCTTGTTATTTCGTAGAACCTGGCTTTTTATTTCGTAGAACCTGGCTTGTTATTTCGTAGAACCTGGTTTTTTATTTCGTAGAACTCGGCTTTTTATTTCGTAGAACCTGGCTTGTTATTTCGTAGAACCTGGCTTTTTATTTCGTAGAACCTGGCTTGTTTTTTCGTAGAATCTGGCTTGTTTGTTCGTAGAACCTCGCTTTTTTTCCGTAGAACATGGCTTGTCTTTTCGTAGAACCTTGTCTGTTTTTTCGTAGAATCTGGCCTGTTTGTTCGTAGAACCTGGCTTGTTTTTCCGTAGAACCTTGCTTGTCTATTTGTAGAACCTTGCTTGTTTTTTCGTAGAACATGGCTTCTTTTTCCGTAGAACCTGGCTTGTTTTTCCGTAGAACCTGGCTCGTTTTTTCGTAGAACCTGGCTTCTTTTTTCGTAGAACCTGGCTTCTTTTTTCGCAGAACCTTGCTTGTTTTTCCGTAGAACCTGGCTTCTTTTTTCGTAGAACCTGGCTTCTTTTTCCGTAGAATCTGACTTGTTTTTCCGTAGAATCTGGCTTGTTTGTTCGTAGAACCTTGCTTGATTTTTTTGTAGAACATGGCTTCTTTTTTTGTAGAACCTGGCTTCTTTTTTCGCAGAACCTTGCTTGTTTTTCCGTAGAACCTGGCTTCTTTTTTCGTAGAACCTGGCTTCTTTTTCCGTAGAATCTGGCTTGTTTTTCCGTAGAATCTGGCTTGTTTGTTCGTAGAACCTTGCTTGATTTTTTTGTAGAACATGGCTTCTTTTTTTGTAGAACCTGGCTTGTTTGTTCCTAGAACCGGGCTTATTCTTTCCGTAGAACCCGGCTTGTCTTTTCGTAGAACCTGGCTTGTCTATTCGTAGAATCTGGCTTGTTTGTTCGTAGAACCTCGCTTTTTTCCGTAGAACATGGCTTGTCTTTTCGTAGAACATGGCTTGTCTATTCGTAGAATCTGGCTTGTTTGTTCGTAGAACCTCGTTTTTTTTCCGTAGAACATGGCTTGTCTTTTCGTAGAACCTGGTCTGTTTTTTCGTAGAATCTGACCTGTTTGTTCGTAGAACCTGGCTTGTTTTTCCGTAGAACCTTGCTTGTCTATTTGTAGAAATTTGCTTGTTTTTTCGTAGAACCTTGCTTGTTATTCCGAAGAACCTGGCTCGTTTTTATCGTAGAACCTGGTTTGTTTTTTTCGTAGAACCTGGCTTGTTATTTCGTAGAACCTGGCTCGGTTTTTTTCGTTGAACCTGGCTCGTTTTTTTTCGTAGAACCTGGCTTGTTATTTCGTAGAACCTGGCTTGTTATTTCGTAGAACCTGGCTTTTTATTTCGTAGAACCTGGCTTGTTATTTCGTAGAACCTGGCTTGTTATTTCGTAGAACCTGGCTTTTTATTTCGTAGAACCTGGCTTGTTATTTCGTAGAACCTGGTTTTTTATTTCGTAGAACTCGGCTTTTTATTTCGTAGAACCTGGCTTGTTATTTCGTAGAACCTGGCTTTTTATTTCGTAGAACCTGGCTTGTTTTTTCGTAGAATCTGGCTTGTTTGTTCGTAGAACCTCGCTTTTTTTCCGTAGAACATGGCTTGTCTTTTCGTAGAACCTTGTCTGTTTTTTCGTAGAATCTGGCCTGTTTGTTCGTAGAACCTGGCTTGTTTTTCCGTAGAACCTTGCTTGTCTATTTGTAGAACCTTGCTTGTTTTTTCGTAGAACATGGCTTCTTTTTCCGTAGAACCTGGCTTGTTTTTCCGTAGAACCTGGCTTGTTTTTTCGTAGAACCTGGCTTCTTTTTTCGTAGAACCTGGCTTCTTTTTCGCAGAACCTTGCTTGTTTTCCGTGAACCTGGCTTCTTTTCGTAGAACCTGGCTTCTTTTCCGTAGAATCTATTTGTTTTTCCGTAGAATCTGGCTTGTTTGTTCGTAGAACCTTGCTTGATTTTTTTGTAGAACATGGCTTCTTTTTTTGTAGAACCTGGCTTCTTTTTTCGCAGAACCTTGCTTGTTTTTCCGTAGAACCTGGCTTCTTTTTTCGTAGAACCTGGCTTATTTTTCCGTAGAATCTGGCTTGTTTTTCCGTAGAATCTGGCTTGTTTGTTCGTGAACCTTGCTTGATTTTTTGTAGAACATGGCTTCTTTTTTGCAGAACCTGGCTTGTTTGTTCCTAAGACCGGGCTTATTCTTTCCGTAAACCCGGCAATGGCACTGTTAGAGCCTGAAGCGTCATTCGTAGAATCTGGCTTGTTTGTTCGTAGAACCTCGCTTTTTTTCCGTAGAACATGGCTTGTCTTTTCGTAGAACATGGCTTGTCTATTCGTAGAATCTGGCTTGTTTGTTCGTAGAACCTCGTTTTTTTTCCGTAGAACATGGCTTGTCTTTTCGTAGAACCTGGTCTGTTTTTTCGTAGAATCTGACCTGTTTGTTCGTAGAACCTGGCTTGTTTTTCCGTAGAACCTTGCTTGTCTATTTGTAGAAATTTGCTTGTTTTTTCGTAGAACCTTGCTTGTTATTCCGAAGAACCTGGCTCGTTTTTATCGTAGAACCTGGTTTGTTTTTTTCGTAGAACCTGGCTTGTTATTTCGTAGAACCTGGCTCGGTTTTTTTCGTTGAACCTGGCTCGTTTTTTTTCGTAGAACCTGGCTTGTTATTTCGTAGAACCTGGCTTGTTATTTCGTAGAACCTGGCTTTTTATTTCGTAGAACCTGGCTTGTTATTTCGTAGA
Source organism: Cerastoderma edule (assembly GCA_947846245.1). Classification (NCBI taxonomy): domain Eukaryota; kingdom Metazoa; phylum Mollusca; class Bivalvia; order Cardiida; family Cardiidae; genus Cerastoderma; species Cerastoderma edule. The sequence continues at coordinate 13,127,910 of OX401420.1, forward strand.
ACCTGGTTTTTTATTTCGTAGAACTCGGCTTTTTATTTCGTAGAACCTGGCTTGTTATTTCGTAGAACCTGGCTTTTATTTCGTAGAGACTCGGCTTTTTATTTCGTAGAACCTGGCCTGATTATTTCGTAGAACCTGGCACTTTATTTCGTAGAACCTGAAGCACATTTTTCGTAGAGTCTGGCTTGTTTGTTCGTAGAACCTCGCTTTTTCCGTAGAACATATTTGTCTTTTCGTAGAACCTTGTCTGTTTTTCGTAGAATCTGGCCTGTTTGTTCGTAGAACCTGGCTTGTTTTCCGTAGAACCTTGTCTATTTGTAGAACCTTGCTTGTTTTTCGTAGAACATAGCTTCTTTTTCCGTGAACCTGTTGTTTTCCGTAGAACCACAACGTCGTTTTTCGTAGAACCTGGCTTCTTTTTCGTAGAACCTGGCTTCTTTTTCGCAGAACTTGCTTGTTTTCCGTAGAACCTGGCTTCTATTTTTTCGTGAACCTGGCTTCTTTTTCCGTAGAATCTGGCTTGTTTTCCGTAGAGAATCTGGCTTGTTTGTTCGTAGAACCTTGCTTGATTTTTTGTAGAACATGGCTTCTTTTTGTAGAACCTGGCTTCTTTTTTTCGCAGAACCTTTGCTTGTTTTTCCGTAGAACCACAGCTTCTTTTTCGTAGAACCTGGCTTCTTTTTCCGTAGAATCTGGCTTGTTTTCCGTAGAATCTGGCTTGTTTGTTCGTAGAACCTTGCTTGATTTTTTTGTAGAACCTGGCTTCTTTTTTTGTAGAACCTGGCTTGTTTGTTCCTAGAACCGGGCTTATTCTTTCCGTAGAACCCGGCTTGTCTTTTCGTAGAACCTGGCTTGTCTATTCGTAGAATCTGGCTTGTTTGTTCGTAGAACCTCGCTTTTTTTCCGTAGAACATGGCTTGTCTTTTCGTAGAACATGGCTTGTCTATTCGTAGAATCTGGCTTGTTTGTTCGTAGAACCTCGTTTTTTTTCCGTAGAACATGGCTTGTCTTTTCGTAGAACCTGGTCTGTTTTTTCGTAGAATCTGACCTGTTTGTTCGTAGAACCTGGCTTGTTTTTCCGTAGAACCTTGCTTGTCTATTTGTAGAAATTTGCTTGTTTTTTCGTAGAACCTTGCTTGTTATTCAGAGAGAACCTGAAAGCTCGTTTTATCGTAGAGACCTGGTTTGTTTTCGTAGAACCTGGCTTGTTATTTCGTAGAACCTGGCTCGAGTTTTTTCGTTGAACCTGGCTCGTTTTTCGTAGAACCTGGCTTGTTATTTCGTAGAACCTGAAAAGCTTGTTATTTCGTAGAACCTGTATTTTTTATTTCGTAGAACCTGGCTTGTTATTTCGTAGAATTACAAAGCGTTATTTCGTAGAACCTGGCTTTTTATTTCGTAGAACCTGGCTTGTTATTTCGTAGAACCTGGTTTTTATTTTGTAGAACTCGGCTTTTTATTTCTCGTAGAACCTGGCTTGTTATTTCGGCGTAGAACCTGGCTTTTTATTTCGTAGAGACCTGGCTTGTTTTTTCAAGTAGGAATCTGTATTTGTTTGTTCGTAGAGACCTCGCTTTTCAAATGCAGAACATGGCTTGTCTTTTCGTAGAACCTTGTCTGTTTTTTCGTAGAATCTGGCCTGTTTGTTCGTAGAACCTGGCTTGTTTTTCCGTAGAACCTTGCTTGTCTTTTTGTAGAACCTTGCTTGTTTTTTCGTAGAACATGGCTTCTTTTCCGTAGAACCTGGCTTGTTTTCCGTAGAACCTGGCTCGTTTTTCGTAGAACCTGGCTTCTTTTTCGTAGAACCTGGCTTCTTTTTTCGCAGAACCTTGCTTGTTTTCCGTAGAACCTGGCTTCTTTTTTTCGTAGAACCTGGCTTCTTTTCCGTAGAATCTGGCTTGTTTTCGTAGAATCACAGGCTTGTTTGTTCGTAGAACCTTGCTTGATTTTTTTGTAGAACCTGGCTTCTTTTTTTGTAGAACCTGGCTTCTTTTTTCGCAGAACCTTGCTTGTTTTTCCGTAGAACCTGGCTTCTTTTTTCGTAGAACCTGGCTTCTTTTTCCGTAGAATCTGGCTTGTTTTTCCGTAGAATCTGGCTTGTTTGTTCGTAGAACGCTTGATTTTTTGTGAACATGGCTTCTTTTTTGTAGAACCTGAAAGCCTTGTTTGTTCACAGAACCGGGCTTATTCTTTCCGTAGAACCGGCTTGTGGCACTACCGTAGAACCTGGCTTGTCTATTCGTAGAATCTATTTGTCTTGTTCTGTTCGTAGAACCTCGCTTTTTTTCCGTAGAACATGGCTTGTCTTTTCGTAGAACATGGCTTGTCTATTCGTAGAATCTGGCTTGTTTGTTCGTAGAACCTCGTTTTTTTTCCGTAGAACATGGCTTGTCTTTTCGTAGAACCTGGTCTGTTTTTTCGTAGAATCTGACCTGTTTGTTCGTAGAACCTGGCTTGTTTTTCCGTAGAACCTTGCTTGTCTATTTGTAGAAATTTGCTTGTTTTTTCGTAGAACCTTGCTTGTTATTCCGAAGAACCTGGCTCGTTTTTATCGTAGAACCTGGTTTTTTTTTTTCGTAGAACCTGGCTTGTTATTTCGTAGAACCTGGCTCGGTTTTTTTCGTTGAACCTGGCTCGTTTTTTTTCGTAGAACCTGGCTTGTTATTTCGTAGAACCTGGCTTGTTATTTCGTAGAACCTGGCTTTTTATTTCGTAGAACCTGGCTTGTTATTTCGTAGAACCTGGCTTGTTATTTCGTAGAACCTGGCTTTTTATTTCGTAGAACCTGGCTTGTTATTTCGTAGAACCTGGCTTTTTATTTCGTAGAACCCGGCTTTTTATTTCGTAGAACCTGGCTTGTTATTTCGTAGAACCTGGCTTTTTATTTCGTAGAACCTGGCTTGTTTTTTCGTAGAATCTGGCTTGTTTGTTCGTAGAGCCTCGCTTTTTTTCCGTAGAACATGGCTTGTCTTTTCGTAGAACCTTGTCTGTTTTTTCGTAGAATCTGGCCTGTTTGTTCGTAGAACCTGGCTTGTTTTTCCGTAGAACCTTGCTTGTCTATTTGTAGAACCTTGCTTGTTTTTTCGTAGAACATGGCTTCTTTTTCCGTAGAACCTGGCTTGTTTTTCCGTAGAACCTGGCTTGTTTTTTCGTAGAACCTGGCTTCTTTTTTCGTAGAACCTGGCTTCTTTTTTCGCAGAACCTTGCTTGTTTTTCCGTAGAACCTGGCTTCTTTTTTCGTAGAACCTGGCTTCTTTTTCCGTAGAATCTGGCTTGTTTTTCCGTAGAATCTGGCTTGTTTGTTCGTAGGACCTTGCTTGATTTTTTTGTAGAACATGGCTTCTTTTTTTGTAGAACCTGGCTTCTTTTTTCGCAGAACCTTGCTTGTTTTTCCGTAGAACCTGGCTTCTTTTTTCGTAGAACCTGGCTTCTTTTTCCGTAGAATCTGACTTGTTTTTCCGTAGAATCTGGCTTGTTTGTTCGTAGAACCTTGCTTGATTTTTTTGTAGAACATGGCTTCTTTTTTTGTAGAACCTGGCTTGTTTGTTCCTAGAACCGGGCTTATTCTTTCCGTAGAACCCGGCTTGTCTTTTCGTAGAACCTGGCTTGTCTATTCGTAGAATCTGGCTTGTTTGTTCGTAGAACCTCGCTTTTTTCCGTAGAACATGGCTTGTCTTTTCGTAGAACATGGCTTGTCTATTCGTAGAATCTGGCTTGTTTGTTCGTAGAACCTCGTTTTTTTTCCGTAGAACATGGCTTGCCTTTTCGTAGAACCTGGTCTGTTTTTTCGTAGAATCTGACCTGTTTGTTCGTAGAACCTGGCTTGTTTTTTCGTAGAACCTGCTTGTCTATTTGTAGAAATTTGCTTGTTTTTCGTGGTGAACCTTGCTGCGCATTCCGAAGAACCTGGCTCGTTTTTATCGTAGAACCTGGCTTGAGTTTCGCAGAACCTGGCTGTTATTTCGTAGAACCTGGCTCGGTTTTTTCGTTGAACCTGCTTGTTATTTCGTAGAACCTGGCTTTTTTATTTCGTAGAACCTGGCTTGTTATTTCGTAGAACCTGGCTTGTTATTTCGTAGAACCTGGCTTTTTATTTCGTAGAACCTGGCTTGTTATTTCGTAGAACCTGGCTTTTTATTTCGTAGAACTCGGCTTTTTATTTCGTAGAACCTGGCTTGTTATTTCGTAGAACCTGGCTTTTTATTTCGTAGAACCTGGCTTGTTTTTTCGTAGAATCTGGCTTGTTTGTTCGTAGAGCCTCGCTTTTTTTCCGTAGAACATGGCTTGTCTTTTCGTAGAACCTTGTCTGTTTTTTCGTAGAATCTGGCCTGTTTGTTCGTAGAACCTGGCTTGTTTTTCCGTAGAACCTTGCTTGTCTATTTGTAGAACCTTGCTTGTTTTTTCGTAGAACATGGCTTCTTTTTCCGTAGAACCTGGCTTGTTTTTCCGTAGAACCTGGCTCGTTTTTTCGTAGAACCTGGCTTCTTTTTTCGTAGAACCTGGCTTCTTTTTTCGCAGAACCTTGCTTGTTTTTCCGTAGAACCTGGCTTCTTTTTTCGTAGAACCTGGCTTCTTTTTCCGTAGAATCTGGCTTGTTTTTCCGTAGAATCTGGCTTGTTTGTTCGTAGAACCTTGCTTGATTTTTTTGTAGAACATGGCTTCTTTTTTTGTAGAACCTGGCTTGTTTTTTCCTAGAACCGGGCTTATTCTTTCCGTAGAACCCGGCTTGTCTTTTCGTAGAACCTGGCTTGTCTATTCGTAGAATCTGGCTTGTTTGTTCGTAGAACCTCGCTTTTTTCCGTAGAACATGGCTTGTCTTTTCGTAGAACATGGCTTGTCTATTCGTAGAATCTGGCTTGTTTGTTCGTAGAACCTCGCTTTTTTTCCGTAGAACATGGCTTGTCTTTTCGTAGAACCTGGTCTGTTTTTTCGTAGAATCTGACCTGTTTGTTCGTAGAACCTGGCTTGTTTTTCCGTAGAACCTTGCTTGTCTATTTGTAGAAATTTGCTTGTTTTTTCGTAGAACCTTGCTTGTTATTCCGAAGAACCTGGCTCGTTTTTATCGTAGAACCTGGTTTGTTTTTTTCGTAGAACCTGGCTTGTTATTTCGTAGAACCTGGCTCGGTTTTTTTCGTAGAACCTGGCTCGTTTTTTTCGTAGAACCTGGCTTGTTATTTCGTAGAACCTTGCTTGTTATTTCGTAGAACCTGGCTTTTTATTTCGTAGAACCTGGCTTGTTATTTCGTAGAACCTGGCTTGTTATTTCGTAGAACCTGGCTTGTTATTTCGTAGAACCTGGCTTGTTATTTCGTAGAACCTGGCTTGTTATTTCGTAGAACCTGGCTTTTTATTTCGTAGAACTCGGCTTTTTATTTCGTAGAACCTGGCTTGTTATTTCGTAGAACCTGGCATTTTATTTCGTAGAACCTGGCTTGTTTTTTCGTAGAACCTGGCTCTTTTTTATCGTAGAACCTGACTTGTTATTTCGTAGAACCTGGCTCGTTTTTATTGTAGAACAAGCCCTTTACTAAGCAGCATTGATGTTATGAGAATGCTGCACTCCAATTTCAAAAACCGTTATGGGAAACGGAGAAATCACAAATTACCAATACGAATATTTGCGTCATTTAATCTAAGCGAAAAAAGAATCTTTTACGATTTTATGGTGATTTGATGTGGAAATTATGGGTTTGCTTAAGGAAGAATTCAAAACTATTGTGGAAAGAATGAAAAACTCTGCCCTCCTTTTCACACGATCTGCAGCATGAATTACTAGAGGAGTGATAACCCTTAGATTGCAGAGTATTTTCTAAAAATAGATTTTTGTGTCGTCTGCTTTCCAAAATCATAAATATCTGCTTATTTTTTGCAGGGGAAAGACACCCAGAGTAGCAAACAGGTTAGATCACAGGGCAGCCGCCAATTTACTTGGAGGCTAGCCTGTGATCTAACCAGTTTACATAAGCGTGAAATTGCTTCTAGCACTTTAAGGGATAACAAACTAATTCGAAATATCTTCTATGTTCATTTCAAGACTTGCGAACTTTTCTTGCACTGCTCAAGCTAACTTTTTGTATCGTAATTTACATAAGTATGAAAATGCAGTTGCCAATGTAAATCCTACAAAACCCGATTGAAAATGAATTTCAAACTGATAATTAAACTACAATAATACATAGGATTTCAATGTCAATTTGATGAAATGCAATTGATACATGAAGCTTGTATGATACATTCCATCCGAATATGACCCAAAAAAGAAATGCATATATCCGTGGATTTGTTATTTTCTTCTCTCTTTTTTCAATCTCTGACATATCAAAGTAGGACCCGGTACTTACCTAATGGTTGTCGTGAAATATCAACCCTCAAGGGCGCCATATTTCTATCAAGATATCCCAATGGTGTATAAAGCTTTCTGCTATTTGATACTACTTTACGTTAACACATTCCCTCATTCCTTCGTATTGCGATTTGTGACTTGTCGAAACTGAGAAGCAAAAGTTTTACATGCAGTATTTCATCCGAATAAAAACGTTGATCCGACTACTATTCAAGTACCTCATCGGTAAGAGAATTATTATCTCCCTTGGATGCGCAGATGAAGTGCGCAATAAAAACTACCGAGATCGTCCTTAAATTCACTGAGTGAACATCTATTGTTGACTCAAACGCAGTAGTGATTCGAGATTGCATATCGGCATTCATCGTCAGCATTACATATTTCATTTTAACAATGAAACGGTGTTTCGTTATATAAGATGTCCATTATATTTCAAAGACTTAAGCTTAAGAGATATTCTAATCCTCGGTATTCCGCGGAGTCATAAACTGTCTAAATTCCTTACCTCAAAAGAGGCTTAGGAAGATAAAAATCTGGCCTAAGACTTCAAAGTTCAATGACATGTATCTTTAAACCTTGTAACACATTTTTGTCCTTTCTCTTACGTTTTGGTTGAATAGATTTCAGCGGATATGGTTGTTTCACAAACTGTAGTCGTGGTAATACACAATAGTAGGACACAATAAGCCATTGTGACGACACTTGTCGTATTATAATACATCCTTTTGACAATGGGGATTTTATCCATATTTCTCGAACGGGTATTGATCCATCCAAAACCATTGCCTTTTTCTGGTTTTGAACTTAACCAGTGATACAAACACCGTATAATGAAATGGATAATTACATTCAGTAGGTTCGGCTTTTATGATATCGTTTACGTCGAACTTGTTTAGAAAAGCTCGCTGCATGCGTTGAACGGATTGCTTTGTCGAGCCTCGCTGAGTCCACAAGCCCAACCAAACGCAGATCACTAAGATTGTTTAAATTTCTTAACTTTGCTATATTACTTTATTGTTGAAACCTTGCAAACAATCACACTCTGCGCATGAATACTTCCTTTTGTTACACTACAGTACAGTACCCCTGCCTTCATAGAAATTACGTGATGCTAGATAGAGGCATGTGACCCAAACAATATAGCGCAGACACCAAAGAAATGTGTTCTTTATGATTGAATTCAACATGCCATGCTTTGAAAATGAATGATGAATCAAATTCATGCATACTTTGACAATTTCGTCAGTATTGTCAGTCATGACTAAGTAATTTGTTTTCAAAATGTGTCTTAATGAATCCACCTTGAGACGATGGTTTTTATAACGAAAATACACTGTTGATGTCCGTTGCTTTGAGAGCATGACCCCATGTACTTTATTGCTTCATTATAACTAATAAACTTTTCCTTGGTTGGCTGTTACGGGACCTTGTTGCGAACCAACAAAGCTTCCAGATCTGGAAGGATTTTTTCTATGAAAACAGGGAGCTCCTTACGAAAATGAAAAGGGAGATCACTGTGTAGGATAATGGACATAAGGATTCCTGGACAAAACAGTTTCTTTCTGGAGAATCGCGTCTTTGTATTTTTTGTAAAGGTATTGCCGAGATCTCGTGTCCTGCAGTATTTCAACCATGATACACCATGACACGTGACTTTGTTTACGCTTCGCGTCGGTATTTAGTTAGTCTTTATTATCTATTCTGTTTTCTCGGGAAATATTGATCCCTGAAGACTTGATGAAAGTACAAACTCATGACAAATCTATTTAACGACTTGAATTAAATATGAATCTTTTGCAAATGAAGAGCGTTTTCATCATTGTCAAGTTTTTCTTTTGTCGCAATGTTATCTATTATAGTGTTTGACCCTTTTAGAAGTATTGCGACTTAAGTGAATGAACGCATTTATTTGGTATTAAAGGGTTAATTGGTGTAAAATTGAGTCATGAATAAATAAACGTTGGTTATTGGCTGATTTAACGGCATTTGAAATAATTCATGAAGAACGGTAATTTGAAAATAAAACTCCTTTGAAACATGACAAACATACGTGACCGCAGCTATTTTACGGGAAGTAGTTTGTAAGGCTGTGTTACGCTACAGTCCAACCCTAACACATTACCACCTAACGCCACATGTTTGCATATTCCAGCAGATGACTTTCAAAAAGCATTGTGGCAAAAGGAGAAATTGCTTGTCACAAGCAATTTCTCCTTTTGACGTAACGCTTTTTTAATCTATTCAAACATCACAACAGCATATTGAAAGGTTTTTCGCATATTTAAAAAGCTTTTCTAAATTATCCTAAGTCAAGTAAAACAAATGTCGTCTTCAGGTGGTAACGATTTAAACCATTCTTAACGAAATAAATAACAGGCAATTAGAAATATCTAAATGACATGCTCAAGAAGCATCCCGCTAACCCATGAATCTGTCCATAGGAACTGTTTACCCGCGGTGATTTCTGTCGTTTCAAAGTGCGTGAAGTAAGGTAACATTAATTAAAGGATGAAATGATTTTTATCAAACACACTAATATTCAATTTGTATCTTACATTGCACAAAGCAAATCCTCTTTGATTCATCAACACTTCCATATCAGCAAACTTCGAACACCTACTCTTCAATGTAAGAGAAGGAGGTTCCAACCATTCGCTACTCCTAATTTCTACTAGTCTATGTTTGCTACACACGACTTTACAAATGGTATCTTACATGGCGCAAGGCATACTTTTTTTTTGATTCATCAACACTTCCGTATCAAACTTCGAACACCGACTCTTCTATGCCAGTGTCGGAGGTTCGACTCTGTTGTAGGGTTTTTCGGAAGTCTCTTCATCAATGATGAAGCCGTTCTGGCAAAATATCGATAACAATTCATGGTGATGCCATGCAAAATCCTATCCAATCCTACTCTGTGCGAAAAAAACAAAGACATTTTAGTTATTTTGTTAGATGTCGTTCTTAGCAAGGGGCAAGATATTCAAAACATCGTTTTATTTAGAAAAGCCTTTTATTGCGTATAATCGAGATAACCGTCTTAAAAAAAAAGAAAATTGGTCCCATCAATATATGAATAATCATCTTGATTTCGTAAAACAACATGATTCGCTAATTTGATTATATAGGATTTAAATCATTTATAAAGTTACAGATTTCCTGGATTCGTCAGTACTAGGCTAAGACTTTGGACAATCACACGAAATCAGTAGAATCGGTGGCGCTCGATCCAGGGAACCTTGAGTTCTAAGATCGCTACCTTAACCATTAGGGAACACTAAATAAACACTATCTTTATTTCACAACTTATCTAGGTCATTGTCTTAGTCCAAAGGTATACCGATTTGATACATAGGAGCATGTTTCTCTCACTGCTTTGTGTCAACAAATACTTTCGAACAATTTATTAGGATCAAAATGTATCTCATCTGATCTCAACATAAAACAATGAATAATGCCTCTAGATGTTATACATTTTTCTATCCAAGATGGCTAGCGATGTAACAATACAGGTTGTTTACTTTGTAAACACAACAGTTAACTGCGACTCTTGACGCGGGGTTCAATTAAGCTATCTACGCAACTGATGCTGCCCACAATATTCTCTTTCATGTCTTTGTAATACAACGAATGATAGCAAAATCTTGAGATAGAAAAAATCAAATAAGACAGATACCGAGGATTACATATACATATTTCCTCTAACAGTTTCATGATTCTCTCTCCTGACGAGATACAAAAGAGAATAGTATGTTGATCTGTCATAAAACGCCAGGATACATTAAAAGGTGAACACTGCAGACAATGAAACACAGAAGAAAGACGGCCAAAGGACGGCAAGCTGAGGATTAAGCAACGGATTATAGTAAGATACTGAGACGAAAAAAACAAATATAATCAAATAAGACAGATGCCACGGAAAACATATCCATATTTCCTCTAACAGTTTCATGTCTGATAGATCACATCACGACATTGTGGTATCTGGGAAACGGTGAACGTCAAGTTTGTTTCTGCTCGTGTGATTGATACTTCATTATCTAATGTCTGGTATACGAATCAATTGATGGAAATATAAGTTGTTTAAGCCTATACTTATTTAACCCTTTACCAAGCGCAAAATTTGCGACTGTCCCAAATGCAAAGAGTTTGCAGACGTCATTTCAATGTTTTCAATAGTCGTCTGAAACAAACGGGTCAATTGTCGTTATTAATTGGTAATGTGTCAGTTCTTGCCTTCTTACGATCAGACTTTTTATTATGCCTCTGTTGAAAAAGACCTTTTTTAACAATTTGATAAAAGGAGAATTTGCTCATGTCAAGGAAATACCCTTTAGTCAAAATGGTTTTGAGGTTTGATCAAGAAGTTTTCTTTCCACATAGGCTGTTGCCTATTCAATTTCAAGGCGTTTAATGTTCCCTCAAGGTGTAAAGATAGATATAAACTTGAAATATCTATTTACGCGCGCTTTGTTTGAACTGAGAAGATCCAAGCTGTTATTTTGTTACTGAATGAAATATTTGCGTCTGGATCATTCGAACTATCTTTGTTTGGACTTTTCACGCGCTAAATGATCGTATAGTACAATCACGTGATAGAATAACGAGATTTTACGATAACAGACGAGATTAATGAATCACGGCGCACTTCCGGTAAGCGTCTGAAGCACACAGACTATCCAATACTGTCGCACGGTGTCACACTATAAACGGTAATGATGCAGTGTTGTTTTGATTTATCCGTCAGACGTTTTACATAATCGAGAGAGAGTTACCACGAAGACATGACAACAAAATACTGTCTCGACAGAACTGTGACTGCTGGTAAATATCGACATAAAGACACGGCGTGTGTTACCGACTCCGAAAAAGAGCGTCAGGCGACCTAGATAGGTTTGTTTTAGCCTGGGGCCTGGGTAGGCTAAAAGGTTTACGCTAAATTATTGCGTTAGTTCAAAAGAATACTCCGTCTTATTTCGATGTTGGGACAAGCACTTTTCCTCTCCGAGACGCCCCTATGACGTGTCACATTACAATATTGTACTTTTATTTTGGAAAATGTCCAAGTACATCCGATTTGGTGTACGTAAATATTTCCCCGAAGTCGTTCAGTAAAACAGTACCCCGGTCCGTACGTACACCCCACACTAAGGCGGGTATGCATGGGCAAGGACCCTGGGCTAGGTTTTTTTGTGATTTTAACGCTTTATCCACCAAGGGCCTGTATTTCAAATGTTCACACGATAGACTACATCCAGAACACAATCGAAATAGTAAAGAAGAAAAGAAGTACCTCATACAAGCATTAACTAAAACGTGAACGGAACATGAGTCCTACCTGTGAAACCTTTATCGTACTTTGAGCTTACGTCAATGTATCATTCGCAAAGACAAAGTAAGCTTTACTATTCAAGGATAACAGATATTTTGTCAACGAAGACGTTTAGTTCCGAATCACAGTGAGACAGATATAGATAGTTTTATCGCGGCATAAACTGTCCTGTGTTTAATAAGGAAAATGTTTGTTGTGAACAATTCGCCACGCAAAGACCATTTATTTTGTTAATGACTTCCCGGTCATTATGCAACGTATTACTGGGGGAAATCATTACTTGTTTACTACTATAATGAACTGGGAAAATAAAAACTTCTCAAGGACACAATTAATATCCAATCAGTGGACTTCAATGGCATCAACAGATCGGTCTTTATATACAATTGACTTTATCCTTTTGTCACATTGGCTTCTGCCTAATAATTAAGTAAAGTAAATTGCTTCTTATAGTGTATTGCGTACACATTTCAGACAAATGATTACCATAATGCACTTCATTACGTCCGGTTTAATGGTCCTATATATCATGTCCATGAATAGACATCATAAATAGATACAACCAGGTGTTGTAAACATCAAGTCTTTTCTTTATTTATTTGCATGTGCTCGAAAGCCATGTGAAGGTTTACGGATTTGCGTAACGTTTTACAATCTTTGAATGTCTCTCACCTCCGAAAAGACTTGCCACACGTATTGGCCTGTGGGAAACATGTGTCTTAGGTAGGTCCACAAAAGGGATAAGTCCACATCTCACAGCTGTGTTAAGTCATTGCCTTAGGGACTATGCTTCCAGTCGTCTAGTAGGGTAAATAATACATGACTGGTGACTACATCGTACCACATTATTTCCTTTTATTTTATCGCATTCAAGAGGTTTTTTCCCAATGCTCATAAGGTAGTACACTATTGTTTTTGAAGAAAAAAAAAAGATACAGTGTTCTTGAATACAAGCGAGGTACATGTCGCACGTGCAATTTCTCTCAGTGATGTGACTTCATTTTGGGATTTTCTCTAGCCGCCAATTTCCAGTCAACAGGAAAAATAGTTTGAAAGTCATGCCCCAAAATAGTCCATCCTTGTGTTCGCGTACTCTGCTAGCATTTCATTGGTATGCACTGGGAAACACAAAATGTGTGTATGCTTCAGTTGGATTCGAAAATTGAAAAAGGTGATGTGTTAATAAACAACAATGCATGTATCAATTGGCCACGTACATAGAATGGACTATGCGGTTATTCCAAGAGTTGCACTGAATGGACAACCATTGGTCGACAAAACTAAAATAAAAACGAAACTATCTTTGAGATTTAAGGGTTACGGTAAGTTTGTAAACATATACGTTGAGTTACGAGTATTCGTGATACAGACTCCAGAAAAGAACGAAGCTGTGTCTTCTGACATATGCTGTGCTTCGGTATTAAATAGTTCGGTGTTCGGTGTCCGCACGTATTATAAACAATTTTAAAAACACAGACGTGAAGTTACGAATATTCGTGATACAGACCCGAGAAAAGGACGAAGCTATGTCTGACGTATGCTGTGCTTCGGTCTTAAATAGTTCGGTGTCCGCACGTATTACGGATACTTATTCCGATCGGGTCGAGACACAAGTTAATTCAATCAATCCTGCGACGATGAAAATACAATGCTTTGCTTTTTTTCGACGATACAAATAAAATGCTTTGTTTTATGCGACAATGGAAATTTAAACATCTGTATCATTGCGACTTTGAAAAGGCAATGCTGTTTTCGAAACGTATTTCCCTAGACTTAAATACCTTAGATATAGTTTGTTAGAGAATAGTTTGCAACAAGCGGATTCTTCACATTCAAAAGGTTTTCTATCCAATATATGAAACTTAATAACTGTTATAGTTTCTTAATTTAGTGTTGTTCGTTGTTGCTTCCAACTTCAATTTATCTCATAATTCCTAAAGCGAGCTGAAACATATGTTCAAGACGTCAACTCGTCATTCTTTTAACGACCAATATTGAAATGTATATGTAGACATCAAGTTACGAATATTCGTGATACAGACCCCAGAAAAGGACGCAGCTATGTCTGACGTATGCCGTGCTTCGGTCTTAAATAGTTCGGTGTCCGCACGTATTATAGATGATTATTCCGATCGGCTCGAGACACAAGTTAATTCGATCAATCCGAGAATTATGTCTTTACGCCGCGAATACATTCTCTCCTAATTAACTTCCCATGAGACGCGAGTAAAACGAGGTTTTAGTGTCAATGAAAATAATAACCCTTCATTAAACAAGCCATGCTGTCTCCGAGTCTGGTGCAGAAACAATCGGAACTACTCGGGTATTTCCGTGTGCTTGATAAACCCGATGTGTTCAGATTGATGCAAAACGTATGCAGTCTAACTTGTTTTAACCAACCATCCTTTGAAGCAGCCAACCTGCCTTAAATAACCACCACATAAAGTTCTATTATTGGATTTATAGTGTTCATCAATTTGTGTTAAGCAGTCAACCTGTCTTAAATAGCCAATTTTCTCAGTTCCATAGGCTCACCTCTTAACACAAGTTGGACTGTACAGATGGTTCTAGGGATGACTATAGTAAGTGCTTCAAGTTCTTAAAGCACTTACTAAAGTCTTGCATTGAACCCTTGATACGTTAAATGTTTTAAAGTACTGTATGTTCATATAATCCAACACATAACATGTCATTTCATTTCAATGCTCTTGTCCACGGATGTGCGAAAACTTGGAAGTTATCACTGAAGAATAGTCAGTAGAATAATAATTAGATCGTTTTTGATTCTCTAAAATGTGTATATACAGAGAGTTGGCATGTATCTTAATCCGAAACCATGACATCGCTTTTGAGACCTACCGCATATAAACTACACAATACATAGATGATCTGAAACTGTAAAATTTAGATAAATTGGCGCTTCCTGAAGTAATTATGCTTCCAAAGCTTCGTTAAAAACGTTAATTGTAAATTGTATTCCGAGTAACAAGTCAAAATCCGTATTACTTCAACGACATTTTATGTTGACAAACATATTCAAATAATCTGTTCTTTGAACAACCACCTTTATGTTATAGAGTCTATGTAGAATGGAGCGCTCAGTTTGGATTCCAAGCAACCGCCCTTTGTTCGCCATTGGTGGTTCCAATGAACGCATCTTCCCTTATGTTCGCAAATTCGCAATAGAAAACTAGATTAACAAAAAAGAAATTACCGAAGAATCTGAAAGAAAAGCATTAACCCTTAGAATGATGTGTATTTTCTAAATATAGATTTGAGTGTCAGCTGCTTTCAAAAAATTAAATATCTGCTTAATTTTGATGACGAAAGACACTCAATGTAGCAAACAGGTTAGATCACTGGCCAGCTGCCAATTAACTTGGCGGCTGGTCTGGATCCAACCTGTATGCAAAAGCATGAAGTCGGTTTCAGGACTACAATGGGACAACTCTTGAAAAACATACGCAATAGTCTATCATAATATTGTTCTTAGCTTCATCTTCGAGCTGAACATAAATTGTCGTCTGACAGTACATTCAATTGGGAATTTGGAATGACAAGAAATGTCGTTACTTTACGAGTTAATAATGTTGACCTGGGATGATTCGCAATTAATTCCTCGTTAATAAAGGAATCAACATGCTTGAATGTCATTAAAGGAAATTGCATCAATGAAGTTCTTGCTGAAGCTGACACCCATGGTGCTTTCTGAATGTCTTACTTCTTGCATTATGATAGCCCCAGGCGTATTCTTTTCTCACACACTGTATTCTATTCACTCGTTTATTGTCAATAATGTTTTGACCCTTTACCAAACGCCAAATATTCGACTGTCCCAAATTGAAAGAGTTTGCAGACGACATATCCAAATGTTATAAAAATGAAAAAAATATTTTAATATGGTAGAAATCATTGTTGGAAAAGGAGAAATTGCTCTTTATAAGAAATTTTATTCTTTTCCCACAATGTTTTCCAGAGTCGTCTGCAACATAGTGGTCAAATGTTCTTATTGTTTGGCAATGGGTTAAGCGCCCACAGAATCGTTGTGAGTAAGACAATTGACGACTTAAAGCTTTATAATTGCCTTGCGTCTTAATTCAAGAAGGCCTCGAACCAAATAACGTCTTATACACTTAGAACAACTATCTATCTGTGTATATGGGGTTTTACATCGCGTCTACATTATTTCAGTAATGTTGCGAGGACTGACATTAAGTGGTGAAGGATAATAAAATACTCAACAGCATAATAGGGCTGTACAAGCCGGGTAGAACAACTGGCATTCCACAAGCCAGTCGGAGGACTGCCTCTTATGAAAATACAAATGCAAAGTTCACCTGGATTTGAACCCAAGCGGAGATGGGCCATGTGATTTCAAGTTCTTGGAACTGTTTTTATTTACGATATAGGAAAAGTATTTGCGTACGCCAAAACTGATATACATGGATATTATCCAAAATAAAAGTACAATATTTTATGTGACACATCATTGGAAGCGGGTCGGAGAGACGATTGCAATAATGGGTTACTTTGCAATATTACTTGGCCCAATATTGAAATAGGAGGGAGCGTTCTCTTAAACCTAAGCACACATTTAGCATAAACAGATCAGTAAAACGTTACCCAGTACTCTAAACACTAGGCCACGGATGCCCTAATCGGAACTACTCGGGTATTTCCGTGAGCTGAGAAATAGACCTCGGATAAAAGTGTAGGGTTACAATACTTCGGATTAAACGTCCCCGGCTTATAACTGTTTTCCTTAAAGCATCCACCTTAATAGTTCAATGTATTTGTAGGTATAGAGCATCATTCTAATTTAAGAACTATATTTGGAAACGAAAGTACAATGACGTAAGTCTCGCGAGAAACAATATGGCGGCATCCGTTTTACCTTAGAGGTGTTTTCAATGGATAAACCCAATGTTATTAGAATGCGGATGCTCCTCACTAAAAAAGGCTAGCGCTAAGGAGAATTATCCAATGACCCGTCCCAGTTAATGAATGACTGGGATCGAACGGTGGTTATTATTTGTAATTGAGATTGAATGTGAAACATTAGCGTGATGAAGGGGCGCGGCAGATCTAAACGGACCGACCTACGACCAGTTGTCTTCGGGACTGGCCCATCTTTGATAAAGGCCAATACACGCTCAATAAAGCTGTGAGAGCATGGATAAGGCAAGTAAGCGATCATAAGCAGCTTTATCTCTTAGAATGCTGGGTCGTTGTGTCGATTGTTGTGTCGTTTGCTTCTTAAACATTATATATCAACTTAATTTTGTTGAGGAATGATACTCAGAAAAGCAAACGGGTTTAATCACAGGCCAACCAACAATTAACCATGGCCACGGCGATATGATATCAATATTTCTGAGAATGGTTAAGAACAACAATTCGGTTAAGAAGAACAATCCGGTTACGAACAACAATCCGGTTACGACTCATGGTCCAGCTTAAAACATCAATCCAGTTAAAAACACCAATCTGGCAAAATACAATTGTCTTGTTAAGAACCACAATACGGTTAAGAACTGCACAACCCTATTGAGAACGACAGCCCGGTTAAGACCTACAATCCGGTAAAGATCAACGGTCTGGTCAAAACAACAATGCGGTTAAGAAATATGATCTGGTTAAAAACGAATATCCGTTTAAGAACCACAATACATTTTAAACTACAATCGGACCAAGAACTTCTATCCGTTTAAGAACTACAATCCGGTTAACAGCTACTATCCGGTTAAGAACAAATATCCTGTTAAGAACTACAAAGCGGTTAACAACAACCATCCGGTTAAGAACTACAATACGTTCACCAACTACAATACGGTGAACAACTACCATTCGGTTAAGAACTACAATCCTGTTAAGAACTAATATCCGGTTAAGGACTAATATCCGGTTTATAACTACAATACGTCAATAACAACCATCCGGTTAACAACTTCCATCCGGTTAAGAACTAATATCCGTTTTAGAACTACCATCCGGTTAACAACTTTCATCCGGTTAAGAACTAATATCCGTTTTAGAACTACAAAACGGTTAAAAACAAATAAAGGACTAAGAACTACTATCCGTTTAAGAACTACAATCCGGTTAACAACTACTATCCGGTTAAGAACAAACATCCGGTGTTTAACTACAATCCGGTTAACAACTACTATCCGGTTAAGAACAAACGTTCGGTTAAGAACTACAATCCTGTTAAGAACTAATATCCGGTTAAGGACTAATATCCGGTTTAGAACTACAACACGGTCAACAACTACCATCCGGTTAACAACTTCCATCCGGTTAAGAACTATAGCCGGTTAAGAACTACAATACGGATCAAAACCAATAAAGGACTACGAACTACTCTCCGTTTAACAACTACTTTCCGGTTAACAACTACTATCCGTTTTACAACTACTATCCGGTTAACAACAACTATCCGTTTAACAACTTCTATCTGGTTAACAACTACTATCCGTTTAAGAACTACTATCCGTTTTACAACTACTTTCCGGTTAACAACTACTATCCGTTTTACAACTACTATCCGGTGAACAACTACTATCCGTTTAACAACTACAATTCGGTGAACAACTACTATCCGGTCAAGAACAAACATCCTGTTAAGAACAACAATCCGGTTAAAAACTACAATACGAACAACAACCACCATTCGGTTAAGAACTACAATCCGGTTAAGAACTAATATCCGGTTAAGAACTAATATCCAATTTAGAACAAACATCCGGTTAAGAACTAAAAAGCGGTTAACAACAACCATCCAGTGAATAACTACAATACGGTCAACAACTACAATACGGTGAACAACTACCATTCGGTCAACAACTACCATTCGGCTAATAACTCCTATCCGGTTAAGAACTACAATTCGGTCAACAAATACCATTTGGTTAAGAACTACAATCCGGTAAACAACTACTATCCGGTTAAGAACAAACATCCTGTTAAGAACAACAAAGCGGTTAACAACAACCATCCGGTTAAGAACTGCAATCCGGTTAAGAACTAATATCCAGTTAAGGACTTATATCCGGTTTAGAACTACAAAGCGGTTAACAACTACCATCCGGTTAACAACTTCCATCCGGTTAAGAACTACCATCCGGTTAAGAACTACTCTCCGTTTAAGAACTACAATCCGGTTAACAACTACCATCCGGTTAAGAACTAATATTCGTTTAAGAACTACAATCCGGTTTACAACTACCATCCGGATAGGAATCCAATCCTCTTGAGAATTACAATTTAACACCATCGATTTCTTGTTAAGCGTTATATAACGCTAAACTCATCAGTCCTGGGTTATGGCTCTGAAGTGTTTCGCTATAAGAGACTCCAAAGAAACCAGTGGTGACGGTGGTACATGTATTCAAACCCGGAACCTCCGGGTTCAACGCCTAAAACAATGGGTCACACGGGACCCTAGTATAATAATATATATATATCTTTTATTTGACCACCATGTGTGTGAAAACTCATTGTTACAACACAAACAAACAAACATGTATTATTTACTGATCAATAATCAAAGTACAATTACATACTTTTTAAATTATTATTTCTATAAGATAGACTTTGAGCTAATTCTAGACAGCATCCATTGAGAGTTTCCTGGTGATAGTTTCCCACACGGACAATATTACAAGGGTAGGTCTATAAAGGCCGCGGCCGGTTTGTTCCATCCATTATCACATGGAGATTTTCTCCGTGGTAAATTGAAAGACGATTGAAATCTAAAACGCCAACCTGGAAACGTTACGGCTTTAATTGAATGGAATGGGCTTGAACACTTTCTAGAAGAAGAAAAAAACAAACTTTATCATGGCACAATTCAGCACGCAAGGCAAACTTCATCAGTTTTGCTAATCCTTTCCCTTCTCAGTCTTAAATTTAAACAAAAGACGTTGATAAAACATATCATTATTGTGACGAATTAATTTTTGATAATCCGCATAATTGGACAATTTTACTGTTTTATCGTTATGACGACGAAGGAATACTTTAATTCACTGCAAAGAGGGCAATCAATTATTTGGACGATGGAAATGAATGCTTTGGGACGATGGAAATAAATGCTTTGAGACGATGGAAATTAATGCTTTGGGACGATGGAAATAAATGCTTTGGGACGATGGAAATAAATGCTTTGGGACGATAGAAATAAATGCTTTGGGACGATGGAAATAAATAATTTGGGACGATGGAAATAAATGCTTTGGGACGATGGAAATAAATGCTTTGGCACGATGGAAATAAATGCTTTGGCACGATGGAAATAAATGCTTTGGCGTGATGGAAATAAATGCTTTGGCACGATGGAAATAAATGCTTTGGCACGATGGAAATAAATGATTTGGCACAATGGAAATAAATGCTTTGGCACAATTATTTTAGACAAATGGAATACAATCTGTTGCTTAATCATGACGAATTGGATACTTTTATTTGTTTTATTGTAACGATGAGTATACACTTCTCTGTTTTAATTGCGACGATGAAAATACAATGCTTTTGATTTGTTGCGATAAAAAGACATTGCTTTGTTGTAGTGCGTCGAAGCAAATTCAGTGTTTTGTTTTATTTCGACGATGGAAATACTGTTCTACGTCTTCTTGTGACGATGAAAATACAACACCTTACAATATTGCGACGATTGAAATACAATGCTTTGTTTTATTTTCGTCGATGGGAATTCAGTGATTTGTTTTACAGCGACGATGAAAATAAAACGCTTATTAAATTGCAGCGATTTAAATACAGTGCTTTTCTAACTGCGACGATGGAAATACAATGCTTTGTTTTATTGCAACAATGAAAAAACATTGCTTTTTTAACTGCGATGATGGAAATACAATGCTTTGTTTTATTGCGACAATGAAAAAACAATGCTTTTTTAACTGCAGTGATGGAAATACAATGCTTTTTTTTATTGCGACAATAAAAAAACAATTCTTTTTAACTGCAATGATGGAAATACAATGCTTTGTTTTATTGCGACAATGAAAAGACATTGCTTTTCGTACTGCGACGATGGAAATACAATGCTTTATTCCATTGCGACGATGAAAAAAACATTGCTTTTTTAACTGCAATGATGGAAATACAATGCTTTGTTTTATTGCGACGATGGAATTACGACGATGGAAATATGATATGTTTTGTATCACTGCAACGATTGAAATACAATGTTTTGCTTTATTTCGACGATGGAGATTCAAATATCTGTATCATTGCGACTCTGAAAATGCAATGCTTAATTTGAAACGTGTTTGTATTCCTTAGATTTAAGATATCTATGAAAGATTTTGTCACGGATCAAGCGGATTCTTTTTCTTTCTTTTTCTTTTTTCAAATAATTTCCTTTCCAATAGAGTATAAAATTCAACAAATGTTATAGCTTCGTTATTTACAAGTGTTGTTTACTCATGCTTCTAATTCCGACCAATCTGACAATTCCCAAAGCGGAAGTGAACATATGCTTAAGACGTCAACTCGTCATTCTTTTAACCAATAGATTTTGTATCGTCTTCTATCAAAAAAACTTAACTATCTTCCTTATCTTAATGAGGAAATATGCTCGGAGTAGTCAACAGGTTAGATCACGGGCCAGCCACCAACATTCTTGGCGGCTGGCCTGTGATCCAACCTGTTCGCACAACCATGAAGTCGGTTCCAGCACTATAAATGGTTAAGACAAAATGCCTTTCGGTGGGTAGAAAGAGCTAATTTTGTCGCATATGTCCCGCGGAACCCTTGAGGAATGTGCGCCATGATATATATCATTGGTAATTCAATACTGGATATGAGCCGAACTGAGGAAAATGCCACTTTACGTTAGAGCTTACGGCGCTTTTCGACATTGATCATTAACGACATCATTTAACACTGAATTATTTCCTTGGCGACTCGGCATGTTGGGCGGGTAGTGTAGAGGAATTTTGTAATTTAACGTACTCTCTATTCTTTTTTATTAAAGCGATAGGTTTGAACTTAAAGCAACTGTTGACGACAAAAACAAAATGCAAAAATATTTACAGTCCATTTGGTAGAACATAATATGACAAAATGAGATATTGCTCACGATAATGTATTCATCTATTATTACAGTGATCTTTATGTTCATTTGAAACATTTACGTCAGTATAGTTGTATTAGAAATTATCAGTTTGAACTAAAAGCACCTGCAGACGATAAAAACAGAATGAAAAAAATGATAATTAGTACAAAATGTTAAATTGCCCATTAGGAGGTATTCACCAATTAGTACAGTGATCTTTATGTTTACGGCAAAAACAGCACGAAACAAATTATAATTAAAAAAAAATATTGTGACAAAATGCCCAATAAGAGGTATTTATCCTTAATCACAGAGGTGTTTGTAATCATAAGAAAGATTTGAGTCAGCGCAGCGGTATTAGAATGAAAGTAGTTAGCTAAGAGTTCGCATGGACGAGTATTTCATACACACATTCCGTCCCAAGAGACAACTCGTCGCTGTCAAAACCAAATCATCGAATCTTATGCGTTAAACTGTAGTCAATATCGCGAAGTGGTATCAACAACGTTGACAGAACTAACTAGGCAAAACGAACCCAAAATATGGAAGAGAACTGACTTTGGTTTGAACCCGTACAAAGTTCATCGTTTATGACACACAGAAAGAATAAAATAGATATTGAATGAGGGAAAAGTATGATTTACGTATGGCAAAGATACGATGACACTGAAGTGACATGTAGAATAATTGATCCTACCTTTTTCCTGAGGTCATAGCTTTGATAATTTCGATAACTTTAGTTCCAAGTTTTTTTCTCGAGGTCATAAAAAAGATCGTTTGGGGAAAACGAATTTTTTCTCTGTTTTCCCGATATCTTTTGAGTCTAAGAAATGACTTGTGGATGGAAAAAAGAGCCAAAAGTTCGTTTTCCCGAGATAAACCATGAAGTTGCTCGCATGACTAGCCAATCAGATTCCACCAATTGTGTTGACGGTCCTGATTGGCTGATTAACTATTTCACATGAAAAGTTATCTCGAAAAGCCATGTTTATTTATTTTCTTGAGATGATATAACACATATCTCAGAAATAACGAAGTTTGATCCGTTTTCCGGTTTTAACATTTACTATTATATTGCAATTTTTTGCTAATTCCCGAGATGGGGAAAAATGTAAATCGACAAAACGCATATTTTTTTTTCGTTGAGTTTTTAAAGCAAGATATCTCGGAAAACTGAAACTAGACAATACCAGAATGATGTTACCCCAGTTCGACGAAACTAAGACAATTAGCATTTATTCTGAAATAAACGTAAGTGACAAGGCTTTGTGTGTAAATGGGGAAAGCTTAATGAGGCCATTAAAAGATCATTAGAGGAAAGTCGGAATATCAGATGTATGGATAACTATTGTTTCGGGGCTTTGTATCAAGTTAGAATGGATGGGTGTGTACATGTATATTTGTTTCCAAAACCATGCCATCAACTTGAAATGAAACATAAAAACGCTTTATATCGGTTGTTTGTATGTTTGGTTGATTGATTGATTGATGGATTGATAGATAATGGCTTTTTAGACAGATTGGTTGTTTCGGGAAGGAATGGGTGTGTTCTATATATACTTTCCCCACCCATCGTTTATATCGGTTGGTTTTATGTTTGATTGGTTGGTTGATTGATTAAAAGACAGATTGATAGATAATGGAATCTTAGAAAATCGGTTGGTTGGGAAAGTGATGGGTGTGCACATGTTTAAAGTTTCCCTATGCTATTTTTTTATATAGATACATACCTATGAAGGTAACCGTATGGACCAGACAGTATCCTCTAAGAAAAAAGCACCCACCCCTTTCTTACCGAATTTAATATTCGAGTGTCCCGGGTTCGAGCCATATCGATACCTCTCGTTTCGTTGAAGTTCCCTTTTACAAGACCATTTAGAGTTCCAGTCTTGTACTGACAAATCTAGTTAGGCCGTGACATAGTTAATCGTGTGTTGATACGGCTTAAAATCCCATATGCATGAAAGGATTTCAGGCTATGTAGGCCAATGATAGGCAACGATTTGATAAACAATCATTCAGTATTATGCACGAGTAGACTACAGATCATCAGTCTTAAACGTATTTTCTTAAAGGTGGTTATTCACAAAGAGAAATATTTGAAATACAAAAGATATGTCATTGAAATAATTCAGTTTTGTAATGCTTTTTATTATACATGTAAAATTAAAAGTAGTATTGAAAGCTTAATTAATTCTGTAAGCGTCAACCATCTGAACATGTACAGTTTAAATACGGCAGATCTCAAAAGCGTATCAATCCATATAACCAAGAACAGTTTATATGCGGTAGATCTTAAAAGCGATGTCATGCTTTTGGATTAAAGTACATGCTAATTCTCCATATGCATACTTTAAAAATAAGAAACGAATTAATTTTGTTTCCAACGACACATATCATATAACATTGCAGTTATTGGTGAACTTTTAAAGAAATTAGCTTCAAAATGATGCGTCAATTTCCCAAATTTCCACACATCTGTGAACGAGTACCTTTAATATCACCGTTGAAAGTGTAATCAATCTAGCCCTGCAATCGTTACCATAACTACACGTACGTCGTTTTAGCTAACTACAGAAACCATAAATTTCATTTGAGTACTTTAAAGACGAACCATAAACTAGAATTGGGCCGGCTTAATTTCCCCAGAGATGCGACTACGGATTCGGAGGTTGCTGTCGTGGTTCTCAGAAAGGAAACTTTTCCGGCAATTCAATGATTAACAAATATTTATAGCTTCGTGGAAGTCTATACATTTGCTGATATATCCTTTTTTTTAGATTTAATTTTACCGAGTGCTTTTTAATTCTAAACTTGGAGTCCTGGCCCTTGCGTATACCCTAGGATTTAAGCCTAGTTCAGAGTAAACGTACGTGCCAGGACTCAATGTTGATTTCTGCTTATTTATTGGTAGAGTTTAACATCGCGTCAACTTAATTACAGAAATTCAATTCCCGGCTTGGTAAAGATAGAGGAAGCTCGAAAGCTGGACTGTCCAGAAGGGCAGGTAAAGCTTTCTGTCTCCCTCTTTTTCTCTCTCTTTCTCTTTTCTTTCTTTCTTTCTTTCTCTCTCTCTTTCTCTCTCTCTCTCTCTCTTTCTCTCTCTTTCTCTCTCTCTCTCTCTCTCTCTCTCTCTCTCTCTCTCTCTCTCTCTCTCTCTCTCTCTCTCTCTCTCTCTCTCTCTCTCTCTCTCTCTCTCTCTCTCTCTCTCTCTCTCTCTCTCTCTCTCTCTCTCTCTCTCTCTCTCGTTATGTCCCCTGATTAATGGCGGTCGTGTTTATTTTGACGGAGAAGATCGACCGAGAATATCGCTAAAATGGGTATTGAAACAACGTTATGGAGGGCCAGAATAGGTTGTTTTGTCCAGCCGAGGAAGTCTTTCAAGCGTCTGGATACTTTATTGGTACCAAGAGGACTATTTACACTGTCGGTGAGACTGTTTCTCTTTCTGAGTTTGATAACATGTGGTGACATTGAAAGTAACCCCGGCCCAACAAAGCCGCAGCATAGAAACACCAGGCAAACGGCTTTGTCATTCGCAACACAGGAACGAAATGACCATCCCTCTCCTAGGGTCAGTGAAAATGCTCACACACAAGCAGACAGCTCTCAAATCCACAATGACTTAAATTTGTCTTCAACAGAACAGATGTTTAATTTCCTAAGAAGCATGAAATCTGAATTGTCTAGTCAGAACGAAAACGTTAGAACTGATTTAGCAACCATGAACACAAAAATAGATACAATAACTAGTTCCCTCAATGATCTCAAAATTGAAAATGAAAAACTGAAGAAATCCAATCGGAAGCTTGAAGCAGAAGTCTCGCATTTGTCAGCAAAGATAGACAACATAGAGGCACACTCGAGAAGGAACAATCTGCGTTTTTATGGTTTGAACGGAAATTGTGAAGAAGAATGGAACATCACTGAAAATAAGATAAGAGAATTCCTCTCTATTGAATTGAAGATGCCAGAAATGACAGAGGTAGAAATTGAAAGAGCCCATAGGTTAAGATCAGGTGAAGATGAAGATCGTCGTCCTATAATTGTGAAATTCAACAAGTTTAAAGATTGTCAAAGTATTTTTCAGAAAGCGAAAGAAGTGTTGAGCAGGGATTCGAGATTTTCAGTACAACTGGACTTCACAGACCGGGTTAAGCTTCATAGAAGGGAGTTGGGTAAAGAAATGGTGAAAGCAAGGCAGGACGGGCAATATGCAGTGATACGGTATGATAAACTAATCATAAACAACGATATTTTTAAATACGATGATAGTAAAGGGTCAGTTTTGTGTATTGGTCAGCGAGCGAGAAGGGTTGGATATCGAGGTGCACGTGGTTTAACGGACCAAGCAGACGATAGAAGTACACAACACACAGGTACCGAGGGAGGGAACAGGAACAGCGTCGTCGCACCACCCTTGGTTACCGATGAGCGTCGTAACAACGACTCTGTCGCATAGGGGGAGGGCCGAGGCCTACATTGTACTGACTTTTCAACTAATAACTCAACCAAAACAGACTTGTTTAATCTTAATATATTAACTTGGAATATAGAAGGACTTTATAAATGTATTAATGATGTTCAACTCAAAACTTACCTTAGCAAATTCAATATTATAGCTTTGTGTGAAACATGGAGTAAGCAAAATACTGATTTTAATGGCTTATTAAATGGTTATACACATTTTGGATACTTTAGAAATATGCAAAGAAATCTTATTAGAAATAATGGCGGTGTTAGTATCTTTGTTGGAAATGATTTGATTCATAAAAAGCTAATAACAAGAATTTATTCTCGTTTCAGGGATTGTATTGTTTTGTTGTTTAACGGCTCTTTATTCGATGATATGAAAGATGTTGTGCTCTATTTCGCATACGTATCGCCAGAGGGTTCGCCAATCTACACAAATCAAGAAGAAACAGATGGTATTAAGCTTTTGCAAAATAATTTTTCTATTATTGTAGCAGACTATCCCGATTCTTACTTATTCTTAGCGGGGGATTTAAATGCACGAACAAAAAACCTTCTAGATTATATCCCAGCAGATGACATTAACTATATATTTGGAGACACAAACTATAACGGGGATTCTTTTGACATGCCTAGGCAAAATAAAGATAACCTTAGACTAAATTTGTTTGGTAAGTCACTTTGTAATCTTTGTCGTGTTTATGATATCCATATACTTAATGGAAGAGTTTTTGGGGATACAGATGGTAATATTACATGTGTCGCCAATAACGGAGCGAGTACAGTCGATTATAATATTTGTAGTTCGGGTTTATTTAAGTATTGCACAAATTTCAAGGTAGAAAATAAAACGGAATCGGATCATTTCCCTATTTACTGTCAATTGACATTTAATAAAACACCACCACCTCAAATAGGTGATCAGTCTCAAGAGGAAAAGTATTACTTTCAAGTACGGTTTAAGTGGTCAGTTGACCAATCAGAAGAGTTTCTGAGCAGTTTTAATACAACTTTCCACGCTATTAAGGATGAAATATGTACTTTAGCAACACATGATATTGACCAAAGTATTAGATTATTAACAGATGCATTTTATACTTCTGCACAGAGTATGAAGGTTAAGAGTAAAAATTCTAATTTTAGAAAGATTAAGAATACACAGCCAGAATGGTGGCATAACGAATGTGAAGTCATTAAACAGCAGAAATATGCAACCCTTCGACGTTTTAGGAACAGTAATGATCATAGGGATCTTCAGATTTACAAAACCAAAAGAAACCAATTCAAATATGTCTGCAAGCAGAAAAAAGCGGAGTACCTAAAATCCCAAAGACAAAAATTGATAGATAGTAGAAGAAACCCAAATACATTTTGGACTTTACTTAAATCGAAAGATAAGACAGAGAGTTTAGATCCATCAATTAATGGAAAAGAATGGCTAAACTACTTTAGTGGTTTACTCAACGATGAGAATTACAATGCTTCTATCTATAATATAGAGGAAATAATCCCAGATGACAATACTGGTCAATTGAATATCCCAATATCTAATCAAGAGGTAAGAGACAGTATTACTAAACTTAGTACTGGTAAGAGTCCCGGAACGGATGGTCTAAGTGTGGAATTCTTTAAACATACCATAGAAGATATATTACCTACATTGACTTGCATTTTCAATACTATATTTGATAAAGGCACAGTGCCCACTTCATGGGGTGAAAGTATAATATGCCCTATTCACAAATCGGGATCTAAGACAAATCCAGGAAACTATAGGGGTATATCTCTACTAAATACTCTTTACAAAATCATGTCGAATATCATTAACTGTAGACTATATACATGGGCAGAAGATAATAACAAAATCACCGAAGGACAAGCGGGATTTCGTAGAGGATACTCTACAGTAGACAATGTTTTTACCCTTCAAGCTATGATACAAAAATACATATCCCGCCGTGGAGGCCGTTTCTATTGCGTATATATAGACTTTAAAAAAGCCTTTGATAAGATTAGACACGATGTTCTTTTTAAGTCTCTTAAACAGAAAGGGGTAGGTGGAAAGTATTATCGTTTTTTAGTTAAAAGCTATGCTAATAGTAGGTCATGTGTAAGAACAAACAAGGGTTTGACAGAGTTTTTTCCCTGCAGAATCGGTACAAAACAAGGTGATATTTGCTCACCGATTATTTTTTCTCTGTTCATAAACGATCTACATGACTTAATGAGAGAGAAATGCGGGAATGGAATATATATAAATAATGCAATAGAAGATATACTCTGCCTACTTTTTGCAGACGATATTGCCAGTTGTGCGGATACCGCTATTAAACTTCAGCGCCAAATTAACGTAATAGAAGAATTCTGCACAACAACCGGAATGGAGTTGAATTTAGATAAGACCGAAGTTATAGTATTTAGAAATGGCGGTTACCTAAGAGATTATGAAAAGTGGACTTTTAAAGGGGAGATACTAAAACCGACATCAATGTATAAGTATATGGGTCTATTATTTACTCCAATGTTAGTTTGGACATCTGCAAAAACCAAATTAGCAGCACAAGCACAAAAGGCTTTAATTTGTATAAATACTTACCAGCGTAAATACGGTTATCTTTTAC
Source organism: Cerastoderma edule (assembly GCA_947846245.1). Classification (NCBI taxonomy): domain Eukaryota; kingdom Metazoa; phylum Mollusca; class Bivalvia; order Cardiida; family Cardiidae; genus Cerastoderma; species Cerastoderma edule. The sequence goes on from OX401420.1 coordinate 13,156,757, forward strand.
ATAATGAAATGTTTAAACTATTTGATTCGTTGGTCAAACCAATACTTTGCTTCTCAGCGGAGATATGGGGGTATGAGCACTGCGACATTATCGAATCTGTACAATACAGTTTCTGTAAACGATTTCTAGGGGTAAATCATTCTGTTAACTCGTGTGTTGCTCTCGGAGAATGCGGTAGACTTCCTTTAAGTGTGACTTACCAAACAAAAGTAGTAAAATATTGGTGTAAATTAACTAAAATGCGTGATTCAAGGTACCCCAAACAGTGTTATTTGATGTTAAAAGATTTGGATAATGCAGGAAGAATTACATGGGCTACCAAAGTTAAAGACCTTCTGTTTCGTAATGGGTTTGGAATCGTTTGGATATCTCACAATATTGGGGATTGCAATATGTTTGTAAAACAATTTAAACAAAGGCTTATAGACTGTGCTAATCAAAATTGGCGATCCGATATTAACAACTCTACGCGGTGTGATTTTTATAAGCAATTTAAGTCTATGCTTACACCAGAAACCTATCTGAACATGGACATTTCTTTTTCTTTCAAAAAAGCATTTGCGAAATTCCGTTGCTCAAGCCATAGATTAAGAGTGGAAACGGGCAGACACATGAACGTAGCTAGAAAAGATAGAATTTGTCTTTACTGTCACAATAATTACAATCAAACTTTTGTCGAGGATGAATATCATGTATTTTTCGTATGTCAAAAGTATGCAGAAGTAAGAGCACAACATCTTTCATCATGGTACATCGAGGGAGACACTACATTCGATTTAATCAAACTTCTACGACTGAATGATTGCAGGAAGTTAAAACTATTATGCAAATATATATATTTTCTTTTAGAAATCTATATGATTTGTATTTTGGGTTTAAATTCGTTTTCCATAGAAACCGGTTATCATATATGTTATTTTGAACAGTACTGTATTTTGCAGTTTGTATTTAGTAAATTTTATAAATGTTTTGTTTAATCAGGGACATAACAATGTATGCTATTGGACGCGGAGTCCTTATGATATGTATTGTGGGTCGGAGGCCTTTTTGTACAAATAAAACATTCTGAGTTCTGAGTTCTGAGTTCTCTCTCTCTCTCTCTCTCTCTCTCTCTTTTTTCTCTCTCTCTCTCACACTCTCTCTCCCTCTCTCTCTTTTATTTCTCTCTCTTTCTTTCTTTCTTTCTCTCTCTTTCTTTCTCTCCTCCTTCCCTCATTCCTTTACTGCGGCCTTTTCCAGTTTGAATGTTATATCTTATCATAACCCTCAGTGTATGTTATATACTTGGCTCAAAACAAAGATATAGCCTGTTCTGTTCAAGAAGAGTAACCACCAGTTTTCTATAAATTAGCCCATGAAACTCCCTTTCATGGAATTTAAATCACGTATACTAACGTAATTCGTACCCATGCTGTGAGGAACTTTGCTAATTTAAGTAATGTACTCTTCACCGTTGGCCTTTTAAGTCTTGTTAACTTGATTGAAGTTTCCTGATGACCTTTAAGAGTTTGAGATTCGTTTACTTTGTGTGGTTTCAACTCCCCATCGCAATGTGGAAGTAGCTTATGAAGATGTGATAGAATATGCTAATTATTTTGTAATTAATGTAGAATACCTGTTATTCGCTTAACACCGAATTGCTTCGGACAAGACCGATGTAAACCGAGATCGAACGAAGTAATCCGACTAAAGAATGAAGTAGTTTCACACTGTCGGATAATGGGTATTCTACCTTAAGCTTTGTTCAGGAAGCAACGCAAAAGGAATATGATCGCTTCTCTATTGAGAAAAGGTATGTCGATTTCTTAATATGCCATGGCACCTTTGATAGCTTTGTTAATCGCATTTGCTTCAAATGCCCCTTATTCAGTTTGATATGACTATATTGCACGAAAACCTTACATACAGCTAACATTAGCACGTTGCATGAGTACAGTAGTGTAGACAGAGTGTTACATAGATAGAGATGTAAGAAATAACAAGGCTTCCGAACGTCTGCACTTTAATCCAATCCAAGCTTTTTAAAAGTCTCTTTTCCCTTCCCAAATATGTTCAAAAAGCAGACATTGAAATCATCAATCAAAGCGAAGAAGGTATTATTGAAAAGAAAAAAACACCAACCAGTAAACATTTAAACCGGTGTGACAAAAGTAAGAATGTGCTCATAATGAGCAAATTCTTATTTTTGACACGACGCTTTCAAATACTAGCAGATGCAAATTTATAAAAAGTCGTAGTTTCCGGAAAAGGGATTAAGTTTGAGTCGAATTCGATTAAAATTCAATTAACCGTATTGTTAACTTTACGAGCGTCGATGAAATGTCTACATTTGTGTCGGGAGATCTTCTAAATACGTAACGTTCGTGGTGTAAGTGACAGGTATACGGGTAAGCTTGTTCGACTGAACTGTTTATATCCGGCTTGTCTCTTTTATTCGTTTAGAAACTTTCCTCCAAGCGAAAAATTGGTGCTGGATTTTTTTTTAAAAGTAACGAGTGGGACTGGAAGATATACGTAGTCAGAATGGAAGATATATTTATAGGTCACCGTTTTGAACACTTTTTCTTTGGTTAAATAGTAAAACATCTTCCTGTTAGTTTGTTTGTTTTTATGGGGTTTACCGCAGTGTCAACGATTTTTCAGTTATGAATCATTAACAGAACAGAACAAAGTTCATAATTAATCAAGAACTTTGCACATAGTCACGTTTAACATAATTTGAACAAACGTGTGATGACTTTCCGTAATTCCCCAATACTAAGACTATAACAGAAAATCAGAAAAACCGTAGGGGCTCGACCCCATAGTCCCAACAATATGACCCAATCTGAACACATCGGGTTTATCCAATGAAAACACCTCTGAAATAATAGGATGACGCCATATTGTTTCCCGCGAGAATGACGTCACTTTACTTTCGTTTTAAAAATAGATCTTAAATGTGTAATCTAAAAAGTCGTTAAATTTGATTGAGGAAACAACTATACATGTCACAACAACAATTTCGCCATTTGGTATGAGTTAATGATAAAAAATGATTAAAAAGGATGTCGAACACTTCCATACACATTGCACTACTTAACGTGCACGCTTAGAAAATGTGTTAATTGCCGGATGCAGATTTACCCGAAAAATTGTAACCCTACACTTATATCCGAGGTGTATTTCACAGCTCACAGAAATACCCGAGTAGTTCCGATTGAATATGACTGTGACGACTGGGTAATGCAGAACCCACAAACAACTTCTGTGTGATCTCCTTGTACAAAGCATGGACGACATTGACAGGAACGGTAGGTCTATGCCTTATACAATGAAAGATTTTTTCGGTTTGGCTTAACGTTGTTTTCAACATTCTTCATTTCTGTATATGATAGTATACATATTAATGCTCTAAAACATTACAGCGCTTTATGGTTCGTTAGTGTTAGTGACAATGCTATCATCACTTACCAGAGTTTGATGGAGAGAAGTTGGTGCAACCATGGCTTGCAGGCGTTGACACTTAGTATTTTAAAGGGACTTATCCGAAGAGTGTTGTATGTTAGTATCACAGGCCAAACAATTTGATTTATTTATTCCTCGTCACTAAACAAATGACGATTTTGAATTCCCTTCTTATAAAGATGTAGAAAACCTGTGTTTTCGACAAATAGATCGTGAAACGAGCGTTTGTGCCTTCGGTGATTTGATTGAAAATATGTTTGCGGAAATCTCACTAGCGTCTCAGGTCGCGACCATTGCAATACCACTTATATGGTCAGAGGGAGACCAAACGTCCTTTCAATGAATGAATTAAACGGTGATTTCCCCGCGGATATATGTAATTGATACGGATTATGTTCATTTCGCTGCACCAATTGACAAACCGACATATGGCTGATATATTTACTCATGTTAAACAAATGAAAATGTATTTGTTGTGTGTAAGTGTTTTATTGCAAGTTCAAATACGTGTTATTGCATAAAGCATATCTTGACGGCTTTACTTCTATTTTTGTATGGTGTTTAAATTCATGTCAACAATGTTTCGGTAATGTTACGGCTCTACTAGGTCCACTAGTACTAGGCTAGGGCTCTGAAGTGACTTGCCAAAGGGTACTCTCACGAAACCAGGGATTACAGTGAGGCTTGAACTCGGTACTCCCGATTTTATAAGTCCGCTACTTTAACCAATGGACCACTCATTACTGAAAAGCGATTACAAGTTTCTTTATGCAATGTAGAGTTTCATCCCATGAACTAGAAGACGAACAATGGCGATTTTTAATCTAAGTATAAAGTATATCCACAATACCAATAAAGAAAAGTCATACACGGTGTGCATCAACTTATAAACACATATGAGTGCTTGACCAATATTCTGATGTTTTATATAACTTGCTATGGGTAATTTGATAATATTACTTACATTAAAAGTGTATGCACAACACAGAACACACCAATGATAACCTATGAGAATCCCAAAGAGCAATGTGCATATATCTCATGGAACCATACTTGATTAATGTAATACATGCAGCCACTGCTCATGATATGCAATTTTTCCTCTTTGAAATGATGTTTTTCACTTACTTCTAACATCAATAGTTCATATGAGTCTACATTATGAACACGGTCGGAACAGCCCTCCTCCCGATTAACGAAGGAATATTCATTTACAAGATACATTCATTACGAAGCACGAGGAGGTTTGTTAATTGGACAAATAATTAGTGCGCTAATGGGCTGTTCTCTGGCGCCATTGTATTCTCTTTTTTCAATTCCGTTCGAACCATCTGGGCTGGAACCTTATTAAGAAGTTTACGCGGTGTGAATTCGAAATATTAGATCTAACGCTCAAAATTAACAAACACTTGTTGAATCAATTAAATGCGACATTGCCTATTCGCTACCAAACACCGAACACTCATTTTCGTTCCTGTATACTGGACCTTCAGCAAATAATGCTGGACAAGTCGGTATACGAAGTCTTAAACTATGGATTGTAATGCACAAACGAATCGAATGCAAACAACGGCCTGATTAGACACAACACGAATCGTGTCGGCTTGATCTTCAAACAAACCGGAAATGACGTCAAATTCCGGATATCCATACCTCTCTGTGTATTGCACCTTCTGCAAAGAATGTTTGAAAATACGGTTTGCGAATTCTGGACCTTTTTATTCAATGGCGCTTCCGAACCGAAAGCAAACAAATAAATCCCAACCTGATTAGACACAACACGCATCGTGCCGCCTTTATCTTCAATGAACCGGAAATGGCGTCAAATTCCGGATATTCACAGCTGTTCGCATGTTTTGCACCTTCGGACAAAGCGTTTTCCGGTTTGCGCCCGTCTTAAATTCAATTAAATGATTATTAAGAAACTTCTTTGACGTGCTGTGAAAGCCCAGTACAGATACTTCGGACTGGTTCCCCGGATTCTCCCGTTTTCCACATGCTTGTGTTCACATTGGTTCCCGGATCCCGGTTTTCCAATTTAATTCGAGAGGTTTTGTGTTGTCAATGTCTCGCACGATGGTTTTCTAAATATCGCGAGATTGGGACAAAAGTTTCAGTGCAGCGATATTGATGAACTGCCATCCGCCGCCGAGGCATGTGGCAAGCCGCTGGTTATGCCTAGAACTGGCTTGATGGCTTAATATGGGTGATGATGATTACTGATGATTCTGATAAGATATTTCGTACTGTATATTGTATGTGTGTTCGTCTTGTTATACGTCTGTATTGAATTGTTTGTTTTGTAAATGGTTGACATCACGTCTAAAGCTATAGTACTATACCTCGTCCATGAAAGATGCAGGAATGCCACAAGCTTAGTTAAATTTATTTGTTTTTACATTGAATGTGACAGAAGCTTGAAACTTATTAAATTCACTTTCGATGACAGCTTCCTTGATACTTAACTAGTACTCGTGCCGATTTTAGGGCTAGTCCCGGCGATTTTCATCTCATCTAAAGGGGTCCAACCCGGGACCGTCGGTACAAGAGCCTGACGCTCAACATCTGCACCTATGTCACCCAGAGGCTTGCATGACTTTATGGGCTAGTCGGTTAGAATAATCAACATTCTGTAAGACAGTCGAAGACCAGCTTTCATGAAAGATCAAATTTACCCCTCAAATATCTTAACCCACGCAGAGAGTGGCCATGTGAATTCTCGTCATTAACTCTAACAACTAGGCCTTGGAGGCCACTTCTCGTAACCTTATATGCTTTTGCGACAGATGAAATCCGAAATCGTTGCAACAAAAGGAGAATTTAACTTAACATGAGCAAACTATCCTTTTGATACAGCAATTTCGAAGCTATCTCATAAATTATTATATACGGTTCATGTTTAAATGTGACCAGTGTCACTTTTCTTTAAAATACTCGGTTTGATTGCCGTCCGCTTTTTGCTAATTGGCTGATTAGGGGAGCTATTCCAGCATCGCATACATGAACCTATTTTCTTAAAGTGTATTTGATATCGTTATATAACCGAAGATTTATTAACATTGAGTCAAACCCGAATCATAACATATTCCATGGCTAACAGATCCATTCTAAGCAATGGAGCACATAGAAAGCATTGTATAGCAAATAGATGGCTTTGTACGACATATGCTGTTGACACACCAACAAAGCTACCCATTATTCTATTTAACTGCGTGTATAGACGCTTTTGCTGTTTCTTTTCGCTCAGTTAACCCATTACTCCATGATACCAAACTTCTTTGCACAAAGAACCCGTGATAACGACTTAAATTCTCACACTATAACGACTTATTTACTCGTTAAAACGACTTGTTTATTCGTTATTACGACAAACATTAGTAACGACTTACTTGCTCGTTGTAATGACCAGTTCATTCGTAATGGAGGCTTACTAACTCGTACTAATGATTTACGTACATTAATAATGACTTATCTAAATTAATGACGACTTATCTAAATTAATAGCGACTTAATCGTTATAATGACCTGTTGCCTCGTTATAACGACTATCTCGCTCGTTATAATGATCTGTTGACTCGTTATAACGACTAACTCGCCCGTTATAATGACCTGTTGCCTCGTTGTAACGACTATCTCGCTCGTTATAATGACCTGTTAACTCGTTATAACGACTAACTCGCTCGTTATAATGACCTGTTGACTCGTTATAACGGCTAAATCGCTCGTTATAATGACCTGTTGACTCGCTATAACGGCTAACTCGCTCGTTATAATGACCTGTTGACTCGTTATAACGGCTAACTCGCTCGTTATAATGACCTGTTGACTCGTTAAAACGGCTAAGTCGCTCGTTATAATGACCTGTTGATTCGTTATAACGGCTAACTCGCTCGTTATAATGACCTGTTGACTCGTTATAACGGCTAAGTCGCTCGTTATAATGACCTGTTGATTCGTTATAACGGCTAACTCGCTCGTTATAATGACCTGTTGACTCGTTATAACGACTATCTCGCTCGTTATAATGACCTGGTGACTCGTTATAACGACTAACTCGCTCGTTATAATGACCTGTTGACTCGTTATAACGACTAATTCGCTCGTTATAATGACCTGTTGACTCGTTATAACGACTTACTTACATTAATAATGATTTACTAACTTGGTAAAACGACAAACAATCCCGTTATTACGACTTTCTGACTCGTTATAACGAATCATCATAACGACTTAAGACCTATGAACTTGTTTGAAATTACGTCGCAGTGACGATTTACAAAGTCGTCATTACTAGCTATTTGTAGCGACCAATCACCTTGCTTTAACTTTTTATTCACTTGTTATAACGACTTACTAACTTGTTTTAACAATGAATTAACTCGCTGTGACGACTTACTTAGTCGTCCTAACGACTCGTTGACTTATCATAACGACTTCCTAGCTAATTATAACGAGCTAATTATCTCGCATTATATTTTTTCACGCTTAATATTGAATTACTAGGCCTCTGTTACGATATAGATAAAAAGGCACACGTAATATTTCTCTGCAAACCGTACTAAACGATTATTCATTTTTGTCATACCTTTGCAGTGTACATTGTATTGCAAAAAACCTTTAACCCTCTCCCAAACAATAACGCCATTTGACTACTTTGTTGCAGACGACTATAGAAAACATTGTGGGAAAAGGAGAAATTGCTCGTAACGAGCAATTTTTCCTTTCCCCACAATGTTTTCTACCCTATCAGTCGAAAATTTGTTGTTTGGGAAAGGGTTAAGCTTTGTTGGTTTCGGATTTTTCCCTCGATCGGATAATATTTTACTGCCATACGCACAGTTACAACAATGTTGACCTGCTGTGAAAATATGACCCGTGCCTGGATGAATCGATATGCTATCAACAGTGCAAAGACAGAGAGTGATCCATCTAATGCGAAAAAAATATTTTGATTTTTGAATCAAATTGCACTGGAGATATAATGTCCTGCGAATCCAAGGCGCCAAGCAGTACCAGATCTTTCGTTAATGTGTCAAATATGGGGTGAGAAAAGGGTCCCGAGTTCGAAGCCCTAGATTGGTCAATGTTCACTTTATCGTTTAGTCGTATGTGTTCTTGTCGTAAAGTGGATTTCTGTTTTGTTCTGTTTAGCCCTTTACGTGTACATGTACTTCATAACAAGGGACGTGCAGTTAGTTCAATGATAAGTAAGGAAAATGTTTGCGTAAGGCATAACTGATACACATGGTTAGTATCTTCAATAAAAGTACAATATTGCAATGTGACACGTCATTGGAAGCGTCTCGGAGAGACAATTCCAATGATGTGTTACTTTGCAATATTGCTTAGCCCAATATTGAAATAAGAGAAATTATTGTTTTAGACCTACGCAAATCTTAAACGTAAACTGTTTAGTAGATCGGTACCCAGGTATAGAGATTTGACTGTAATGTACTTGACACGTATGGCAGTAATGTGTTATTGTTGGTTATTTAACATTGTACGGTGTATATACATAAACAGGGAGTAATAATTAACGTTAAGATAAAAAGAAAACATATTATGTACGAAATACTTACTGGCAAGAAAATATTAGCACTGTGGATTACGTTTTATGGGCGAAATCTGATTCGGAATAGATTAATCATTTTTTTATACATATAATTTGAATGTGCTTGAAAGGTTTTTCAAACAGATGCATTTTGATAAATTTGTTACAAAAAGGGTTTGTGCTTACTAAGTCCCGTTCTAGTTCTCCAAGTTTTACGTGAAACAAGTCTTGTATTTGTTTGCACTGGTACACTGTATGTTTGGGGATGTGATATGTTTGGGTGGTTTTCACACTTCTAATTATTCTATGTCGTCAACAACATACCATGTTTTACTTGTAAAGGGTAATCTCTGAAAACACCTTATAAAAATACTATTTGCTATTAATCTTAGATTTGTAACACATTCAACTTGACCTTTTTCTGAACAATTGGACCAATCAGACTGTGCTCTAGCGACGTATGTTAAATGTGCCAGTACACCTAGGTGAAGGGAATTTGGAAGTCAGAAATCAATTGCTTTAAACTGTTAAACGGCTTTACCGTCATAAGATACATACTAGAAATAGTAATTGGAGTAAAATGTGACCGTTTTTAATTCTTTAACGTAAGTTGCAGTAAATAAACATGTATTTTAACCCAAAAGCAATGCAACACTTTTGTGATCTACCGCATTTAAATCATACATACTTAGATGAGTACTGTTTGTACAGTTTACGACAAGTAAATCTCAAAAGCGATATTACGCTTTTGTATTAAAATACATGTTAATTCACTGTATACAAATGTACACACTTTAAAGCATTAAAAACGATCCAATTTTGATTATAATGAGCTTCCAATGACCATTCCTCAGTGCGTATGATATAACTGTACAGCTGGGGCCCGTTTTACTATACAACTTACGGAAAATGTTTGCGTAAGTCATAATTGATAAACATGGATAGTATCTTCAATGAAAGCACAATATTGCAATGTGACACATCATTGGAAGCGTCTCGGAGAGACGATTCCAATGATGTGTTACTTTGCAATATTGCTTCGCCCAATATAGAAAGAAGAGGAATTGTTGTTTTAGACCTACGCAAATCTTAAGCGTAGACTGTTTAGTAAAACGGTACCCTGTTGTGCAGTTTTAAAGAAATGAATTTTAAAGATCCAAATTTCCACCTATCTGTGAATAAGCACCTTAAAATCCTTTCTAATAAACATACAAAGCCAATGTATCGAAATAATTATTATTTCTAATTTTCAACTTTATGTCACCGTGACTTAGCCAACGACGAAAGCAATTTCACTGGCAATTAAAAAACTAAACCATGTTTACATTTCTTTTAAATTAACGAAAATCCCCAGGTCATTGTTCGAGGAGATTTTCTTTACGATTTTTAATATATGTTCGAAAGGAATTCCGTTTACTGTTTGAATAACAGGATTTACCTATTTGTATAGGAACGACTGAGGCCAATCAAGTGTGTATATTGAAATCGGCCTGTAATTATGATATGGGCGGTATGATTTTTTTCTCTTCTTTAACCCATTACCAAACCAATAGCGACATTTGAGAGGTTTGTTGCAGACGACTCTGGAAAACATTGTGGGAAAAGGAGATATTGCTCTTAACGATCCATTACCCTTTTTCCCACAATGTTTCCTGTCCTATCAGAAAATTGTTTTTTAATTTCATCACATTTTGAAAATGTCTTCAGCCAACTCTTTCAATTGAAACACTTGAAAATTTGGCGTTTGGTAAAGGGTTAATACAGGAGACGTTCTAGCAGACGACATTGAAAAGTTTAAAACCGTTGTTACAAAAAGGAGCATTTGCTTAAGTTGAGCAAATTCTGTTTTTTTTTTCACAATGTTTTCAGTATGTATTGATTAGTTATTTCATGAATCTTTATGTTG